>JAQGAH010000961.1:0-20899 GCA_034696885.1 Lepidocyrtus paradoxus | reverse complement strand
CAGTTTTTAAAAATGTTTTTAAATAAACGAATTATTTGAATCTTTCATCACGAGGAAAATGATGGTCAGCCCTGTATTTTGGTTCTGTACCGTGGGGTGTGTCAAATCAAGTTCAAAGATGAGCGACATCCGGTCATTCGCATTCCTACTCCGCGGGGGAAGATATTTTTTTTTGTGGGTTTCAATTATGTGAATTATGAGTATGTCTCATTACGCTCCGTTACACTGGTACTAAAAAATGACAAATTGTAAGCAACAAATTGTTCTCATATCTCGAATTTTCAAATTGTTTTTTCATAGCAAATCTGTCATAGCATAGTTTTAATGTGACACGAAACAAAATGCGTATATTATGTTTGTTCGGTTTATTATTAATTAATATTCTTTTTGATCCAAATTACATTTTTTTGCTTTGATGTCGATTTGACAGTTTTTGTTGATTTGTCTCCTCAAAACTCCCCATGCATAGTTTTCCGGTACAGTTTCTCCCAATCCCGTTTACTTCCAAACTTCTGCATGTCTAGCTTGCTGAGATCGGGTGTCTCCTCAGGAGGATCAATGGGGAACGTGCCACGGCCTGTACTATTGACTCCGTTGGGGAAGCGGAACTGATACCACTTCTGCCTCCCCATGTGCTTCACCACCGAGGCTACCCTGTCCAATTGCTTGTTGGTCAACCAGCGGAGGAACCTTCCAAGCGTGACTTGGAATAGAGCGGATGTCCGATGGTAGGCAATTTTCATGTTGAACTGGCTTTGCGTCTTTGTTATGCTACTGATTACGATGACCACCTCTGTGTTGAAGTAGGATTGGTGGAGTCTTTCAGGTCGGAGGGTGATCCAGTTCCCGTCCGTCAATTCGGTGATTCTGTAGACAACTTGGTGTTGGCCCAGAAATGGGAGGTTGATGATGGCCTGGTAGCGTTTCCCAATGGTGAGGTTCCGCTTGTCAAAGCGGTACTCCCGAATGTGTGTGACCCATGAAAAATACTTTTAAATGTTGACCCATGATTACAATGGAACCGTAATTGACCAAATTATTTCAACATTTATTTAAATATTGAGCTCACCTTTGGAACATTCTCTGGTTTTGTGACCAAATCAAACAAGAACTTTCTCGGGGTATCCACCACAATGCTAATCTCAGACTGCTTATACCTCGGATTCCAATTCAATTTGTAGATTGCTGCAAGACCTCCAACGCTGAAGGCCACCAAAAGTCGGATCCCCAAACCGTATCTCATTTTTACCCAAAGAACCAGGAATCTATGATCAGGACTTGCAATTTTGTTGTCATTCCTAAAACTGTTTCTTCCCACTGGATACTGCTGGATAGGAGATTGGCAATTTGGCGATATGGATGAAAATCGATAGAATCATTAAATTATTCATGATGTCCAATGTCCACATATTAGGATTGTTATGGAACGTGCAAGAACATGGATAGTGACAGTTTCTTAACAAGAAAAACCAAACAGCCCAAAAAAATGCATAGCATATTATGGGCGGTCTGCAGCACTCCAGGGAAAAGCTGATAGAAAGTGGTGGTAGAGGTGGTTGCTACGATTTTAAAGCAAACAGTCCCCTTACTGGACTCTAACAACATGCATTACTGTAGGTTATAGCAAGTCCATATTATTATGTAGCTATGCTTCTGATCAGAAGCATTAGCCTAAACGATCGGATTAATGAGGAGATGTATATAATCCAAAAAGTAAAGATAACCACAAAAGTTTAAAAAAAAAAGTATTTAATGAGTTAGCAATTATCATTCATCATCAAGAAAAATAGAAATGACGATAATGTAGAAATCGAATTATTAGCATACAGATAATTAAAGTTTCAAGTCAATGTAGACTGGACATGGATGAACGTATAGTTATGTATGGATGCATCAAGAAAAATGAATATAAATAGTTAGCAACCTTAGAAAATATGTCACCCTGCGTCAATTTAAATAATTTTATTGTGATATGATCTGACAACTGGCAGGAAACATTGTAATTCCGTAACGTTTTTCATGTTCATTTCAACAGCATTCAATTTTGTGACTGTTAGCTCGGTAGCGGTGCTTATGTTTAAAATATTACTTGTCAGTTTGATTGAATTTAGGAAAAAGAGGCGAATGTGAAGATAGATTGATTGGCATGTTAAAATAACAGGAGAAAACTTTGGCAGGTCAAGATATCACCAATATCATATATAAAAATGGGATGCAACATTGAATCTAGAAAACTAAAGTCCTAGGTGGATTATGTCGATGTTCATGTTTTAATAATATCTGATAATCAGCTACTAAATTAAAACGGGAATATGAAGGCACTGGAGAGCGTTTTCTCTACATTCTGCCAGTGAACGAAGCCAATATAACATCATGTCATTAATCATTATCAAAACCTCCAAACTTCGCGACAACTAATAATTCCTTATTTAAAATCTTTTCGACAAACTTTCTCTAGACGTGCCTCAGAAAGCTTATGCAAGGAGGACTATAGCTTTCCCGAAGATAAAATTAACTCCCATGCACATTGCACACAACACTGTGGAATTGCTAATTTCTTTACCTTGACCTCCATCCTCAATATCAGTAGAAAGAAAAGCATTTTTATAAAGTTTACTATGAACTCAAACATTGGATAAATTAGTCTTTGCATTGAATATACGATAAATCAGAAATCTCTATTATATCCTCCATAGTACACAAAGCTTCATTAGGATCATGCTACTATCAACAATTTCCTTAACAAAATTTCATTTTCGAATGATGGAAAAAATGCATCTTGTTCCGTACGAATGGCCATCTGAAAATCCTTTCCCAAACAAAGTGACCTCTAGATGGAAGCTACTCTGCTACAAAATGAATTTCGCTATTCACACGATATACGGAGTGGGAATGATTGCCAAGTACCTCCTAACCCAGGATCACTTGGAAATCTCTGTGAAGGTCATGGGACTTTTATTTGCTTGCATTTGTTGGTCCGTGCTCCTTGTCAGATTTGATGTGGCTAAAAATGACGAACACTTCAACTTGCTCAAATCTTATCTGGAGTTTGAGAGGGAGCATCGTATCGGTAAGTAGATAAGGTAATAAGTGCACTTTTTTTGGAGATCATTTTTAATGCGAGGCTTATTGAGTTTCATTTTAGGAGACTCAGCAAACACCCCTGTATTTGTAACCAAAATGGTCGTCTGGCTCGGAATTGTCACCAGCTTTGCAGGTCCGATCCTCCTTGGAGCTATGTTTTATCTGATGCCGTGTATGCCGCCTACCATCGAATACATTCTTTTACGGTGGAACGGACATTGTTACGTAACCACTAGCGGAGGTTTCTTGTACATAAGGCTACCCATTCTAATATTCGATGCTTACCTATGGGCATCCATGTTCATAGTTGGAGTATTCGAAATATTCAGCTTCTGTTTTGTGGGGATGCGCTGTTTGGAGCAGTACTTATATCATGCCAAAGAAATGATATCTAGTAAACATATAAGACGTGATTGTGAATCTCATGGATTCAAATTCTACCGTCAAATTCAGCTTCTCGCCACCTTTTTCAACGAGACATTTCAAACAATAACGATCCCCACTTTGATTCTTTCAGCATGGATAGCCATAGTTATCTGCCTGTACACTTGTGTAAAGCATCATAGGGATATTGATTTGCCAGGATTTGCAATTTTCCCTCTTGACTTGGTCGATAGTTTATGTGTTGTTTTCATGTTTAATGCGGCGGCCAGTGTGTTAGCCCGATCTGAAGAATGTTCAGCAGTGGCGGAATCAAACTCAAAAATGGGAGGTACGGGTAGAAGCTCCATTCGTAAGAGGATGGTGAGATCCATGGGAAAGGTTATGGTGCGGTTTGGATCGACGAATTTTGTGGATCGGCAGACCCCCTTCAATTTAACTAATCATGCTTTGAGTAGTTGTGCAAGCTTGATGCTTCTTTCTCGATAGCAAGTTGGGAGGCAAGACAAATATCTGACCTGTTAGAATATATTGTTTTTAGCTCACTTTATTTTCATTGCGTAGTTATTTTTCATTTTTTAGTCATCGCCATATATTTCTTATAACCGGTCGGCGGGCGACTTTGATAAGCTAATTATGTAATATTTCGATTTATGCGCTGGAATTAACTATGTAAGTTCACTTTACACCTGCGTAAAACTGTCATGCTGGTACGGTATTTTAAAGAAACTTTCTATTTGAATTGGAATAACATTTGTACTAGACGCCAACTCTAAAGAAATGACTCACAAGACAAATCATAAAAACTGTATATATATTTCATAAAATCCCCATCTCAAGTTGGGCTCCAAACTTTCCTTTGAATTTACTTTTATTTTACTTGTCATTAATTAATTAAGTACATCGCATAACAAAACTAAATTAAGACAACGGGAGAAGACGCTTTGAATCCATTGATAATTCATTACTAAACAATGGAATTTTTACTGCAAATCCATGGGTTATGGGTTTTACTGATCTGGATTATACGTTATATAGATAGGCTGTTTTTTAGCTTCGGAATCATCCAACAAACAAATTAATGTCGAATGGAAGTCGGCCTATAACAGGGTTCACTGCAAGTGCAAACTGCATTTAACTGGTTTTTACCAAATACATTAAAACATTAATAAATGCATAAATTAAATTGGCATAAAAGGTGCTGTAAAGTATTTTTCCGCTATTTCAAGAATGTCCTATTCTATTTCATGTTGTTTTGCTGTCGTTACCACCACATGAAAATTAAACGGAGCAGTTAGAATTCAGTTCTTGTACTAAAGCCAATCAAGCAAAGACATCTTATGAAAGTGACGATGACTCATTTAACAGATTAATGATCAATATTGATCAATAAGAGCAAGCAGAGTGTGCAAAGTTGCCTTATTGCCAACTAGCCGCTTGACAAAATTATGATAATTTTTATTAGGCATACTTTTATTAATATAATAATTAACTCTAATACACCGCAATGGAACATTTGTTATTTTCTTGTATATTAACTCAATCCGACTTTTGAACACGATCTTGTCTCAAATTATCTCCGAATTTCACTAGTTCTTCCACAGTACCATCGTATTGTACACAGGTAGCTAGCCCCTCCTTTGCAAAAGAGTAACCATATCAATACCCATACGCGAGAGCTATTTTAAGAACGATAAGACTCTGTAGCTTCTAAAACTTGTCATTTCCTCACTTTTAATTTTGCACCATTTTTCCATTGAATTTCATCATAACTGCCAGAACTCATAATTCAGTCACAACTTTAGAAAAAAAACATGGTTTTGTAATAAAGTCCCAGTCATAAGTTTAACTCAACCGAAAGCAAAATAATTATCTCAAGGACTACTCATGAATCTCCTCTTTGTTAATAAGGAGCAGAAACCCTTAGACCACGAGCCTGACGAGTTGGACGATAGCGACAACTCGGACACTTGGGTAAAACATTGTCAACTAAAATTTTTGAGACTGTAGATACATCAAAAGTAGGAACTTACAATTAAGGCCAATTATTATTATGATTACAGTCCCTCCCCCGATGGACAGAATTGGAACATGCCCGACACGTCCGTGACAAGCGGGTGCGACGCATTAAACGTATCAGGCGTAGGCATGCAGCTGAGCAGCGTAGACTAGAAGCGCTGCGAAGCGGGGAGGATGTTCTGGCCCTCCAAGCCACTGCGAGTTCCAAAAGTCTGAGCGCATCGGACTCGGACGACGAGGATGATCTACCTGAAGACATGAAGAACCGCGGCAGTTGGAACAACTCTTGCGAGTTTCTCTTATCAATTATCTCCATGTCTGTGGGGATGGGGAACTTTTACAGGTTCCCGTTCGTAGCTTATCAGAATGGAGGAGGGGCGTTTTTGCTACCATATGTCCTTGTGCTGACGTTTGTTGGAAGACCCATGTATTTTTTGGAGCTCACAGTGGGTCAATTTTGTTCCTACGGACAAGTAAAGTGCTGGGAAATGTCGCCATTCTTCAGGGGAGTAGGCTATGGAAGTGCTTTAGGTGAAAAAATCCAAACTAATCCATATAACATATCCATAAAATCCTTAAGTTAGATAACATTCCATATCATATTTCTCAATCCAAAAAGACACTAGAAGTGATCTACGTTACATAACTAAACTACTATGTTTGATTGTTTTATTATTTTTTATTTATTTATTTAGGCTCCTTTGCTGTCGTGACGTATTACTCATCAGTGATGGCTTGCACTCTGTTCTACCTCATCAACTCTTTTAAAGCAGTACTTCCCTGGAGTGTTTGTGACCCTGAGTGGGCGGGTGTGGAAACGTGTCAAAAAATTATTAATGCGACGAAATTAAACTCGTCAATTGATGCGAAAATGGTTGTCAATTTACCCCAACTATACTTTGAGTGAGTAAAAATAGTATGAACATAATCACAACTATAGATGATTAAAAATTAATGCTGTAAATTGTTTTGCCAAACAGGAGAAAAGTGATGAGCGAGCTAGACAGTATCGATGATGGAATTGGCACCCCTCTAGGAATCCAGACGTTGTGTCTCTTTATCTCTTGGCTCATTATCTTCTCTGTAATCGTCAAAGGAGTCCAGTCCAGTGGAAGAGCTGCTTACTTTACGACATTTTACCCGTACCTTATCATCCTCATAATGCTTACAACGGCCTGCACAAAAGACGGCGCTACGGAAGGAATGATGTACTTCCTTAAGCCAAACTGGGCCAGCATTGCAGACCCCAACGTATGGTTTGCTGCCACAGGTCAGTGCTTCTTCTCGCTGAGTACTGGATTCGGACCTATAATCAACTACGCCTCCTATAACCCTTTCCACCATCACATATACCGGGATGCAATCATCGTCAGTTTCATGGACACGTTGGCAAGTTTCGTCGCTGGATTGACTGTCTTTGCGACACTAGGAACCATCTCTCACGCCCTAAACAAGCCAATTAGTGAGGTGGTTGATAGCGGTCCAGGATTAGTATTTGTTAGCTTCTCGGATGCCATCTCCAACTTTGTGTACGTACCTCAACTCCTCTCCGTCATGTTTTTCTCCATGTTGCTGACCCTAGCTATTGGAAGTGCTGTGGCCTGGCAAATGGCTAGTATTGCTGTGATCTCTGACCAGTTTCCGAAAATATCCAAGTTCCTTATCACAATTTCCACGTGTATCATCGGTTTCCTGATTTCCCTTATCTATGTGACGCCTGGTGGTCAATTCATGGTCACTTTAGTGGATCGATTTGGAGGAAACGTGAACATCTATATTTTGGCAACTTTGGAGTGCTTCGGAATAGCCTATGTGTATGGACTCAAAAATTTTTGCAGAGATATCGAGTTCATGCTGAACATAAAGGTAGGCTGGTATTTAAACAGAAGTGTATAAGTAAAAAATGTATTAACCTTAATTAGCCAAGACTTTAATTTAGTTTAAGAAATACTATATTGAATGTCAAATGTGATTGTAAAGGCCACAGGCTAATCTCAATCTGAGAATAAAATATCTATCTATCTAAAGGTGGGCTGGTACTGGAAGCTATGTTGGGGATTCGTTGTTCCGGTTTTGCTGACGGTTGTCATGATCTATACGTTTGCCACGGCCAAGAGACTGGAGCATAATGGGCATCCGTTTCCAGACAGTGCTCTTATTTGTGGCTGGCTGTTGACCGGGATCAGCTTGATATTCGTTCCTGTTGGAGCAATTTATGCAATGTACAGGTCAAAAGGAACTCTTAAAGAGGTAAGTTACTACTCATTATGAATTAATTGAAATTGTTAAAAATTGAAAAACATTCGTTTATTAACATGTTTCCTTATTTTTGGAATCCCTTCCAGAGATTTTTGGAAGCCCTCAGACCAACGGAAGAATTTGGTCCTCGGAGACCCCACGACAAACATCGTTGGGAACTATTTAAAAAGGGGATCATTGCCAAGGGTGGTCCAGCTCCGGATACGTTCCAGCTCCCTGAAGGACAAAGCGCAGACAATAACAGTTTACCTGACTGGCTCACTGTGAAGGAGGACGGTAGAGTTTTTCCGAAGGAGGATACAGACAATCCTATTGCATTAGAGACGCTGAAGGCGGAGGCCTTGTTAAAAGCTAAGAATAATGTTTGCGAGGAAAAACAAATGTGTGACCTGTCAGAGTCCAAGCCTGGTGGTGTGGGTAATAAAAAGTAATTTTTGGTTAGTATGTAATTTAACATTGATGATCAAATCATATAACCCGAATGTTTTTCCTAAATGCACAACACTAAATTTTAAAATGTATAATAAACTTGTAATCAATAATTTCATGTAGTTCTCTATTGTTAATTATTAGTTATTTTGCCAAAGTCATACATTAATTTTAAAGTACTTATCTTATTATGAACGTCATCAATACTTCATGTAGATTGGTCTGGTTTATTGGAATTTAAAAATCTATTAAGTAAGTTTTTAATTAAGTGATACTTGAATCATCCAATATTCATCCTTCTGAAGGAATTTTATGAAACCAACCAAACCAAGCTATGTGGTTTCAAACAAATACCTAAGCTGAACCAGACTTCCCCTAACAATGCCCATAAGTACTATAAGAAGCTAAAAGTTAATGTGACTGATCCATTTTCTTAGACTACTGGCAGGTGGCATGCGAATAAGTAAATGGACTCTCGTCATAGTTTATCTTCCTCATCCAGCCTTGCAATGTTGAATGAAGTTGCATTTTACAAATAAAAGCCTATTTTGAACGAATCATAGGAATCAGTTAAGGCAAGCACATACTAGTACATGGGCGGACAGGAAGTGCAATGACAAGTTCTTGCTGTGACACTAACAACTGCACTGATTGTTTACTGACTAAAAACAAAAGAATTCCTGAAAATACAAGACAATTAAACTGACTGACTGACTAGACTCAAATTTCATAATATATTTGCGATGCCCCTTTGGTAAGTTGAGCGGTGAAAGGAGTTTCCTTAAAAATTTATTTTTAAGGAAATAACTCAATATTCAATTACAGATAATGTATCAGAAATGACCAAGATTGTCACAAATGTAGATTGCAGATCATGACATGCCGATATTTCTAGCAACTTCTTCCTCATTTCCCTTTCGTCTCATTACATTTGATCTACCATGTAGCTCATAAATTATTAGCAAACTGAATACCAACTGATGTAGTTTTGCAGTTGAAATGGAAAATTTATATTTGAACATATATCCTTCCTACTATAACAGAATACATTATGTCTATCGTTAGTTCACAATTATGGTACGCTTACGTATATGCTCTCGAGCGACAGTTTTAATGCGAACCATAAATTAGCATATATTTTTTTTTCATGCTGTTGACACAAGGACACCAAACAATGGAATGTGGAATAGTGTGCGGTTAACAAGCAAAAAAGTAAAAACTTTTAACATTGTAACTTTTTTTCGCACATTCATATATACTCCCCCATTCATGTTTACATTTCCCACATCCACAACCTCATCCCCACTTCACTTCTGTTTTTATTTCATTATCATTCTCCAAAATTTTATATTTTTCCCAAGAAAGAAAGGACAAGCAATTTGCCTTCTATCTCCTCACCTCCCTCGTCTCGCATCATGATCATATTTTAGTTATGTTTTTTATAGAAAATATCCCATAAAACTCCACATGAGTAGCGTAGCATCTGCAAAATGCAAAGATTGCGACCATAAAACGAAAACCCGTTCATGATACCTATCACATACGTACATACGTACGTACACAAGAAGCAATGAATTATAATTATTATCCTTCTTACAAGTAAACATGCCTATTAACCGGCCCATTTTCTACGTAGCCTAATGTAATATTCGCAATTCGCAAAAACATTTTATTACGCTGTATTATATTTCTCTTTTGCATTTCCACCTTTTACAATATGACTTTACATAGGAAGAGCACGTGTGTAGATGTTATTTTTTTCACTACAAGGAATAATAGGCATGAGTCACCAAGCCATCCTTCTTATCATCATCATCTGCAGAGCATCATCATTATGTTTATACTAGAGCTCAAACCTGACAATGACAATAGAATAACGATGACGTATTTTTATTACTCACTTAAATTATGTGCCTGCCAGTTTACACTTTAAACATAATATGGGCCATGTACTCAGCATTCCGTGTTCAGCTATTCACTCCTCCCAGTACAAACTTACTAACCTGATGAATTGATAATGACGATGATGAAGAGCCATTTCCCTTTGATTACTGCCATTAGCCATTTTACACTCATGTAGAGTAAGAGCAGTTTTATTACCTGACTAACCATTCAGCTATGCTTTCTATTTTTGTTCGATTTCCTCCCAATCATCGTTGTTATCATCATCACGATTATTTTGCGATAGGAGACAATACGACTACGACATCCACCGTCCATCCGATTATGAGAGTAAAGTTTGTTCAACCATCCGACGAGTAAAGTTTTTTGCAGTGAAGGGAGTTCAGTGCAGTGAGGTATGAAATGAGCACTATTTTCGAGAGCTTGTTATATTTTGTAATAATAATAATTTTGACAAGTGTAAAAGTGTTTGCCCAGTTGGGGAAGCGAAGCGAATAGCGATATGCTTCACAATTATGCAAAAACCTATTCGATAGAGAGCTGCTATGATTGAGTGAAAAAAAAGTTCACCTGTGTGATAGTAATAAGACGACAATGAGTAGGCACTTTCCGCATGGGAAGCTCCCCCAGCGTCGCTCTGTGACCGTTTCTAGAAAAATTTATGCTCTTTTGCATTTTTTTATATTGTAAAATGAAACTGCAATATTGGCAATTGACTAAGGTACGGTATTTACGCAAAAGTTTAGAGATATGCATATGAAGACATGTGTATGTGAAACTGGTGGACAGAATTTATTAAAATTTGTGTTCTCTTAAGTGATTAGTCCTTGACTTCTCCTTAAGCCGTGGCCATATCTCACAGGGAAAAAAACGAACAAAAATAGCTCGTCAACTGCTCCTTAATGGAAGCACAAATTGCCTCCAGCTATTACAGCCGCCGCCACTCCAGCACTGACTTGTAACCATGAACCTAGAAAAACATCCTGAAGCAAGCTTAATTGAAAGATGATTTAGAGTCGTTTGTGAATTATGAATAATGGAATAAGCCATTCATTTCTAATCCCATATATCCTGTCCCCGTCCACTGCAATCTAAAAGATTACACCGGTTTCACTTTGCATTCAGCCTCTCTACCCAATATACATAATATAGTTTTTGCAAATCCTCATCATCCCCACCTCAACATACCCCAACTTTACAACAAATTACCGTGCTCAATCCTGTCATTACACTCCGATTATCTCTCAGGATAATCACTAATCACCATCCTCATTATCACGTCTCATCAGAGACTTCCTTTTCCCTACACGTTTTTGCTCTACATTTCCACTTTCATCCTCGTGCCTCTCGCATCATGCTCAAAAGTCAATGCGTCGACTGACGGACGCAAAACCCAAAACAGTATTTTCCCTTTAAAACACGCATTTTTTACACCTGAATTCAATCCTCCTGATCATGTTTTATTGTTTATTGTGAGAGCTAAAAAATTATCTTTGAAAACCGTAGCCATCATTCCTCGGGAAAAGAACCAGTCACATTTATTTCCCCTTCTGGGTCAGATTTTTTATGAAAAGCTTCAGCATTACATACTGTGTGAGTTTGCGGGCGCCTCAAAAGGGTAGATATTTTTGGTAAAAGGATATGACAGTCGAAACGTGCTAAAAACTTATATTTTTTTTTTCAAGGAAAAGAGCACGAACGAAACGGTTTTTTTTCATCAACGCACCGTTTCTCAGCTTTATTGTGATGCTTTGTGCACGAGCAAAAATCCCTTTTATTACGCTGGGCTACGCTGTTCATCTAGATTGATTTAAAATTCATAAATGTCCATGCGTTCCCCCTCCACAGTTAAAAGACAGCGGATGGGAGAGAAGGGAAAGAATTCCATTTGAGCTCCTTCTCACAACAATAACAACAATGCTTAACGAACGTACAAGAACGTAACTGTACCTTACGAAAATTGCCAAATATCGCATATAATCATATTCTCCGCAGCAATCCATTGCAATAATATTTTTACACATTAACTGAGCTCAACTCAACCCTCAGTTTTGTGCACACAGTTTAGTGTTTAGTTAGCTAATGGATGGTTTTTTTTGCAATGGTGGGATATGAATAGCCATTATACACAGTAACCAACTTCAGTTCTCTATTGTCCTCTCAATAGAATGGTTCTTGTGGGTGACTGGTTGTGGAGCTTGCCATTTAGTGATGATGTTGGACTGTGAGAGGAGTGCGGAGTAATAAATTATTTTTTTACCTTTTATGAAATTAAATTGACTAATTAATTCTGAGAACGACTCTCCCAAATTCTTTCGTTTGGGAGCAGAGTAGACATAAGGAGCAAAAAAAATAGTTTTTTGCATAATTGAAAGTGATTTTGGTCTTGTGAAGGGGAAGATATTTTTTACATAAGGAGTTTTTACAAGGGACAGGAAAAATGTTCCAACCTGACATGCAGACGCCGACAATCGACGACTTTGAGATAAAAAAGAGGGTAGAGTCCTTGGCTGGAAAGAATGCCAGGGTGGTGGATTGTGAAAAAAAGTCCAGCTTTGTTTCAGAGGAAACATTGCTCATAAATGGGATCCCGGTGAAGCTAGAGGGGAAGGCGGGGGAGAGAATCAAGGAAGCATTGAAGTCGGGACAACCCCCTCCGGTGGAACTGTTGAGTGAAATCTTGGTCCAAGCTGGAATCCAGAAGAATCCCGTTCAACTCGAGACAACAATGACAGTCAAGTCCAGCACAAAAACGTCGGAGCTCTCTACGCTCCGGGATAGGAAGGGGAAGTTGGTGGATGAGAAGCTGAAGGAATTTGAGGAGGATGATGAGATTCAGACGGCGAGTGTGGAGATTTGGGAAAAGGACTCGGATGAGGCACAGAAATTGAAGAAGACGTTTGACGAGTTCCGGGCCAATGTGGAACCCTTTATTATACGTAATAAAATTAAAATAATTTAATACTGTATTTCAAACTCTCTCATCGATTCTGTAAACCAATTATTTTTTTGTTTAATTTTTCTTCCCTGTAGCAAAACCACTCCCACGCACCCACACACCGGACCGCACCCCTCCAAAGACGCCACAGACACCCTCACCAACGTCATCCTACAGAAATAACAATAACTCCACACCACAATTCAGCACAAACAACAACAAAAATATCCACCTCAACATGAGAAAACCCCCACCATCCCCAACTTCATCAACACCCCAATATAATCCCAAGCCGCGGCCTTCTGACCCACCTCCAAGAATCCCCTCTTTGATGACCCCCTTAAAAATAAATCTCAGCAGCAACAAGCCCATCCCACCTCCGAAACCGAGCAAGGCTAAATTACAACAACAAAATACCATCAGTTCTTCCACCTTTTCATCTACCGAGTCTCTACTTCGGAGAGAGAAAAACTTTGAGCTTCCAGTTCGAGTCGTTTATGAAACATTCATTTAAAGCTAAAAGATTTAAAATTACACAATTTTCAGAGATTTATTTCTGCCATTTAATTTTTCCCTGTTTGTTGCTGACAGAATTCAATGTAAATATTTTCTTTTGCGAAAGCCTACGCTTTTTCAATGTGGATTATGTAAATACAAATATTTCGTTTGAGGTGGACACATTCCCAATTTTTCCGTTCCAATCCCAAACCTCGTGCCATGTGCTAACCATATTACATGTGATAATCACCCGTATTCCAAGTGATATAATTGTTTTCCTCCCATCGCTAGCCATTTATGGATTGGACAAGGATTCAAAGGAACTTCCGGAAAGAAGCTACCCCGCACATTGCATTCGCAGACATAGTTATTGCAAATCAATACCAAGGATGAGCTCGTCTACAAGTGTAAACAAGAGATAAACGCCAGATGAACTGCGCTTTACAAGAATTTATGAATATCTGTAGTTAACCTCCTTCTTTTATTGCCAATTAACAAGTTAATAACGTTAATCATGACTCAAGTGAGAGATTGAATTGGCTTCGTAGCGAGTTATGCAAGAGGAGGACGAGACAAAATCGAATCTAACCTTGAAATTTGTATTATAGTAATAAAATATTGTGTGAAGTGAAGTGACGTGTAACTGCTAAAGAATCTATACGAGAGGAGGAACTAATCAGGAGTTATTGGCAAAAAAGTGTTTTGCAACTTTTTGGCAAACTTTGTTCATCACCCTATATAACTAATCCTATTGCGTTTACTCCAAAAACTGATCTTCAACTTCAAAGCTGGAAGAATGGGCCATATACAAGTTGTATTACATTCTCGTGATCTTCTTACATGATAGATATGCTTTTGAACAAACTGTAATTCTACTAAACTTAACCAATTTATATGAGACTAGTTTTAAGTTGCAAAAGCAAAAAATAACTTTGTATACTGTATAGCCTCCTCCATTTAAAACTGTCACTACTTCCCATCCCAACTCTCAAAAATAAAAACGTTTCATGTCAATCTCAAATATCTGACTCAACTCTGGGGAATTTATTTTCAGAGCAAAAGTGTCATCCACACGAGACCATCAATTGTGAAATGAAATCCCATTTTTACAAGATAGGCAGCTGCGGCCAACTGTTTTCCTCCTTCCGTAATTATGTAACTTGAGCAGATTTTTTTTTGCAGTGGAAAATGACAGGTTGGAGTTTACGAGCCGGTTTTTTGGCAGTGGCAAATGAGCCGTTTCAAAAGGAAATACATACAGCGCTTGCACTCAAATGCACGTGGGCACCTTTCATAAAAATAGTTCAGTAGAAAGTTAACTGAGCATAGAAGCAACGCTGCTTGAGATCTTTTGCAATTTTTTTAAAACAAAGTATAGACAACCAACCATATGGAAACAATAGACTGCATTTTTGGGGAAGAAGAAAGTAAATTGGGATGGGGAAGTGAATTGTCTTGGCATACTGCAGCGATCAACGATAATGATGATTTTCGCTAATGGATAGTCAAAGTCAAATGCACGCTAATACATATGCCCTTGAGCAAGGACAATACTATCATCATTCTACGTATCTGCGCGAAAACTGCAACAAGTTGCAAAAAGTCTCATTCGCACTAATGAATTGTCATGCAAAAAAAGAAGGAAAAAATAATTAGCTACTTAGCTTCAATGTGGGGCACTGTGAAACAAGTTTAAAAACGCTATCATATATCGCTAAAGTCTATAATGAATGAATTTTCACAAAAAAAAAACATGCGACGATGGCAAAAAAAATCATCAACCTTATATGATTTTCTCTCTCTCGCAAATTTCAATACACTTTTATGATGACAATTTTTTAGTAAATTTTTTAGTGAATGGAGGAAAATGATGTGTGAAGGGATTTATTTCATATTTACTCACTCAAGCCCCACACTGCCAAGAGTTGTGTGGAGTCAGAAGGGATTCGTCACGACTTCTCTATTTACTTTTTATTTGCTACAAAATCTGTCTAAAAATAAAATTGACACTAGAACCAGAACCAACGCGTTTTTGATATCCGTGACTGCTATCTCAATCCAACTCAAAATATGCATCCCCACCTTCCACCTCAATTTCAGCTGAATGAGTGGGAGAATGAAAAAAGTGACACACTATCCACCACGAATTATGATGTAATCAGAATGAAATGATATCTGTTTACTTGTAAATAAAATTTTACACCATAAAATAAACACGATCCGCTACGATATAATGTAGATTATAGTTCATTACACTCGCAAAACCAGCAACAACATAATCCATGCTGGTTGGTTTTTGTTTGCTTTTTCGATATTTTGGCTGGCAGAGCAAGAACCTAGACCAAGCCAGACAAATGGAAACTGTTCATTTCCCACCGAAAAGTATAAATTGGTCTAACCCAAATACCAGAAAGGGAACAGAGGGAAATAAATTAGATATGACAAACACTTTAGCACAATTGATTAACACAGAATAAAATATATTTTTATTGTATTTTGCAACACAGTCACAAACCATCATACAAAAATTACATTCCTTTTTCTTTAACTAATCGACTGACACGAAAAAAAAAAATTAAATTAAGAACTTAGCTTCTATTCTACGATCGGAGAACGAAGAAGGAACACAGAAAGTAATAATGATAATATTCAGTTTTTAGTAAAAAGGTTTTTACGATAAGATAAGTCTACTGGAGGAAGCACTTTCCGTCATCCACTCCCTTGATGATTTGAGGATAGAAATAGTAGAGGATCATTGCGGTGTCCTCTGCGATACAGATTTGGGCACTGATTTTCAGGGTAACTTTGAGGAAAGTCTCTTTCTTCCTTTCTGCCTCCTGCTTTAGGAAATAGATGATCACTTGGGCGGCTCTGGACAGGTCAAGTTTGCCGGTGCCTGTGTATGTCATGTCAATATGGAGTTGTTAGATCATTATGAACAGTCATCATTATTCATTGGTGAGCCCATTTCAAATTTAGTTCTTTCGGCTTCCATTAAAATGACAAATTACCTTCGGTGTCCACTGCAGCAATCAGTGTGTCCAACTCCTCCTGTTTGTAGTGCTTCACAAGGCTACTGAGGATTTCGGGGATTCGGTGTGCATCAATCGTAACTCCATTCAGGTCAACTTCATCATACTGCTCCACAATCTGTTGAAGAACTGCAAAATAAAAAAAAATCCCTTTATTTACGAGTTACACGATAAGACCATTTCGCACAGATTTACAAGATAAAAGCATTTCTCATTTTGAAATACTAAGCCCATGTTGTTCTACTGAAGAATGGGGTCAATAGGCCATAACAGCTCATTTCGCTTTAATCCCCGATTCCAATGAAAAATACACACCACTTGGGCTATTAGTCATCCCCTCGTTAGCATATTTTAAGGGAACATTTGGAAATACGAACCTGCTTTTGGTTCAACTTCGGTTTGATACTCTCCCGTTCCAATCATGGTGGTCCTCATGCTGTCGCAAGACATCCCAATTAAGTTTTCTTCCCGAAGAAAATGAGTTTAATGCTAATTAGCTAGAAAATTTTCCTTTCCAACAAGTGCTCCTAGGTATGTGAGGTATGTTCACGGACCAGCGCAAGAGCAAACTCGGCACAACACAATTCACTTTTCCCTTTTAACAAGTGCAGAGAATAATTGAAATCTTTTGTCTCCTTCTTGAAAAGAATGACAAGGCCACGAGGAGAAAATGATAATTGATAATGCTATATTGTATGCTATGCACTCTCAACAACTTTTCCGTTTAAATCTCGAATTGCCCTTCTCACTTTCTATAGACCTCTCACTTCACTTTTCTAATCTTGTTCCTACTTCCGAACTCTACCAAAGTCTAAATCTTTATGGGATGATGATGGTTGACTCGAGCCTATTTTATACTTTTACTAGAAATTCACCGCTGGCCATGCTATTCATAGGGAGTCATCCCCACATGCATTTCCCAACTGCGGGATCATCACCAACATCGTCATCATCAGTATCATGATCCATCGCATTCCCGAATTTTAAACAAGCGTAGGATAATTCGGTTCGGAATTGGATTACCAAGTTGGGATATCAATGTGGCGGGATACACTCCTGTAGCCCGTTATATTTTTTTAATCATCTGCGTAGATAGGTTTCGAAAAGAATATCCCAAAGTCTAATCAATCTTCCCAATCCCCATTTTTGTCCTGTCCTGTGAACTATTGCGTATTTCGGATTCGTCCTGCTTAGCAAAAATGGATTATTCTAGTTTCGGAAATCGGTTCTGAAGCTCCATTTTTCTCACGTTGAGGGCCAATTGGGAATTGGAGAAAGCTGAAAAAACATTAGCGGAATTCGAGACGACAAGGGCTTGACAGGATGAAAGATAATACATTTTTTTCCACTCCAAATAAGAATCTGTTTACAATTTACGTTTCAAACAGGTTCTGTGAATTTTCATCCGACCACCCGAAAAAAAATGTCAACCCGAGAAAGTGGATATTGTACAAGCGATCGATAAACGATATTCAGATAAGGCGTCATCAAAATCATAATAACAAACACTTAATATCGGCGGAGCCAGCCACAACGAGATTTTTTATTATATTTTTGCGAGCATCACCAACATTTACGCCAGCGCCATGCATTTTGCCAAAATAAATGGGTTCACTCTAAAAAATCTTTGGTGAGGTTGAGCATGACTCGCCGCAGCGTTTTGCTCCCTTTGCCTTTGCCCCATTTCTATTTTGATCATGACTAATGCTCCGCGAACGTAAAGGGGGGAAAAGCGTTCCCATGATCTCACAATCAGCGACAGCGACGACGGAATGCTATTTTCACACTTGTTCCTTCCCATCAATGTATTCTAGTTTGAGCTTGAAATATGGGTTTATTTTAATTATAGAACCTTGGCATTCGACTCCAAGAGTGGAGTCGCTCAGTGTGAGTCATCCATGAAGAATATGGTGGGGAAAATGAAATATGCGTGGTCGTGGCATATACGAATGACTCGATTAATATTATCTTTGCAAAGAATATAAATATTTTTTAATTGTTTGAAAGATGAAACTTCTGATTTTTCCGGTGATTTCTCACTATTCCAAATCAGACATGAGAGTAGGCGACCACATTCCCCAGTGGGCCAACAGCAAAAGAAGGCATTTCCAATCGGGAAATAAACCAAGATTGAGACGGAAGGACGGTTGAAATGAAATAATCAAAACTTCATTCTGCTTTTAAACAGTTGTTAAAAAAGTCAATGCTACTCATGAAACTTGAAAGGAAGTGCAGTTGAAGGCGAGGAAGTAGAATATGTAGGATGAACATGAATGGATGCGTTCCACTGAGAAGAATAAGTCACGAATGTATCCATTCTTGATCTTGACTTTCAGGGATTCATCCTCCGGGTCGGGTATACACATCAGAACATATTTCTGCATATCCGACATTTTGGCTGGGGGCCAACTCAGCACAACATCATCTTGTATTCTATTGAGAGAAAAAAGGTGGAAAGAGGAAGAAATTACTTTTTTCATTCTTTGGGGATGAGGAAATGCAACGATTTACTTGGTTCTTGGTTGGGGCAATAACGATCTGTCCAACTATTGTAATGACACGTAATAAAATAGGCTGCCTCAAACTAACGAAATTTGTCACCTTTGAGAAACGTTTTCCTTCTAGAATAGATACAGACACCACAAAAGTAGTTGAGTCAAATGACTCAAACCGTTAAAAACATTTGCATGAACTGAGCTGAACCATTCCCTGATTGGGATAGGATCAGAATAGGAAGTCGAAGTCAAAGCTGTAAAAACACTGTTTGCAAATTTTTGTGAGTAAAAAAATCAGAAAGAACCAGAAATGACTTTAGGCAGAGGACTTTTGTGCATTTAAAAAACATCACTAGCAACAGCGGAATAAAGAAGCCTATTTGACTTCTCCAATCTGATGCTTAAAGATAAACATGTTTACACTCCCAATTAGATGAAGCTCATATTATTCCTGTAATAAAAAACGGGAATAAAAAGCGCTTTAACGATATGTGTTTTTGATATGTAATTACCTTTTTCCTTTATGTTATGAAGAGCGAGGAGAAACAGAAGACCTTTCAGAACGCTCGTGTAGTTGCCCAAAGTCGCCAAAAATGATCGGAGCCGGCTGGGAAGCAGTGATCCAAACAGGGATTACAACTACGGACGGATGAATTGAATGATTTTTGTGATTTGTCTTGAATGGAAATTCTTTCATTTATCCTTTAGTGAAAAGATTAATTCAAATAGATGGGAGGGAATGGGGAGGGGATCCATTTATTCCAACATTTTCCATGCCTTTCCACCTGCATGTTAGCAGGATCCTGTTCATTTGTCAGATATTTGTCTAAAGCCATTTCATTTTTTTTACAAGGGGACAAGCTTCCAAAAAAATTCCACCCATCCGCGATAAAATTCTTTATGGTTGCACTACCATAAAAAGCGGGACTAACGTTTGACTGGCAAAAATAGATTTTTTCGCACGTCAACATCCAAGCCCATTATCAATTATTTTCATCATTATCTTAACTGCAATCAGCAATAAAAGCATCCAGTCTTACAGCCGTGCCGTCATCAGAGGCTGAGATCATGTGTCTAGTGCCTAGAAAAATTCTTTTCCATGATGAATCGCTCCTTCTATTAAAAACTGAAAGACTTATGGCTCCTCTAAATCTTCTCGGTTGTCATTTCCGCTCCCGCACCAACGTAACGAAAATGGAAGGAATTGCTGATTTCTCTTAGCCCAATTGGACTTGTCAGTGTTTTCAAGCCAGCATCCCAGTGGGACCGGTTGGCACCACGACCACAACCAAAACCAACCCGACAAATCCTTGGGAGTCACGCTGCGTTTATTCCACACAAGCTGAATTATACATGCCTATCGTCAATTAGCTTCCTTGTCTCAATTTGCCCCGTGACGATGTCAAATGGTCATGTCATTACGTCCTCTCCCTGACCTTCACTAAATGGGAGATGATAACGCACGAGACTGGGAGATGAAAAATGAACCCATGTTTTTGAGACATTCCAGTACCAATAAATAACATCGTACGGAAATAGTAGTCTATTAAAAATTGAATGCAAATTTCAATTTATTATCACATAGGAATAGACATTCCTTTCACGTGGGCTAGCATAGAAATTAATAGATGACAGGGAACAAGCCAAACGATCAGCAGTAGGGTTTTTTCTATGAAAAACGGGCTTGTAAAACTGACGTGTTGAATGATTGATGAAGAGCAAACGGGGAATCTTATTTAGCCCTTTTTTCTCCTCGTAATTATTATCATAGCTACCTCTAAAGAGAATCTATATTTCGGAGGAAGCCGCAATTCATTTTCATTAAAAACTGCTATTTTTTTCTACGTGGGAAGTTCTCTGAA
>JAQGAH010000960.1:0-20899 GCA_034696885.1 Lepidocyrtus paradoxus | reverse complement strand
CTGACAATTTTGAAAGGGAGGTCTCTCACTTACGATATGGATACCAAAAATGCTAGTGTGCACTTACACTTGTAAGTAACTTATAAGTTACTAAGGATAAGTGTAGGATATGGATACCAGCCTAACTCATAAAATTTATTACGACAAAATCTTATCCAGGAAATGAATGTCTCATGATAGCGTAACTATGTAATCCAATTTTCAAATGATAATGAATGTTATGATGTCAAGAGACTTAAGACGCGACTTCTGTTTCTAGTTGCACACATAATAATTTATAAAATTGTAAAGTTGATATGAGAACATCTTTAAAATTAAAGAACTTTAAAATAGGAAGACGCGCGCAAGTCTTCTTCTGCCTAGACGATTAGTGACTTGCATTTCACCTAACGGTCGCAACTGTCGCAAGTTAATAATTACCTAAAAAGGGGGATATGTTGGGGTTATATGAGATTATGTGGGACTATTCTGTCGGTATGCCCATGACTTCAGTAGTAATTGTCAGTTGGTCCTGTGAGTTGCTATAATAAAGTAACTAGTTCTCGCATTACCGTTTAGACTCAAGCAAGCGTATAATGATGTTCACATTTTGTTTATTTAACATTTAGTCATTTTTATCTTCGCATCTTAAAATTGCCCAGTATATGTACAAGTTTTCTTCATCAGAACTGGGGGTGGTGAGCAGAATATAGGTTCTTTCCAAACTATTTAAAGTAATTTATGCCAGTCATTAAACTTTACATAAGGATGATTTTGCGGTTAGAAAGAAGAGTGGAGCAGTTGCATGCATGCATACAACTGCATATGCAGTTGTATGAACATAGGGGATTGCATAACTTTCTAAAGAATAAAAAGAATTCATAGTCCCACAGCAGACTTTCATATCCAAAAGGACCCTTAAGGACTTGGACTATAGACTCACTGACACAAAATCAGTGCAGGACTGTAGTGTAGGTGGCCGTATGCCACTTATGACTTTAGCATTACATAGTATTAGCTCTAAAATAGTCGCTGCAAATTGCATTGATGTTGTTAACTAGCGAAAGTGGATTACGTAAGGTATAATAATACCTATAGCTAAGATACATAAGCTGTCATAATGTACACATTATGGTGTAATATAAACTTGTTATCGTGGCTTATTCAACGTGTATTTACAACAAAAAGTGAATATAATGGAGTTGGAGCTTCATGTCAGCTCACCATCATCGTCATCGCCAATGATTTTGCTGGTATAGTATCTGTCATGTCGTCAAAAATGTAAATACAGCAATGTAGTAGAATCAACATAAAAGCCAAGGATGCGATAGAGTAGAACACATCAACATCATCAAGTCATATTTCTTGGCCTCGTTGTCCCATCTGGCTTTTCGGACGTACTGCAGCTGATACGATAAAGAATATTGGTGTATTTTAAATATTTTGTTGGAAATCTTAATGATTTGACAAAATTAAGTAGAATATACCACAGTTACCATTATCGATAAGAACGGAAAGAACAGAACTAATCAGTTTGCTGTTCGTGGTAGAGCAACTGCTTCAAACGTATTAATAATTAAAGAGAAGTGTATTCATCGGTCTTAATTATATTGTAATCACTTCGGATATATACAATCAACAATGGGAGGATTGAGTGCTACATAAAAGTGTGGAAAGTCTTAATTGAGTTTAAAGTGTCTAAAATCATCATGGAGGTGGAAAGGGAGAGAAAGGAGAAGTTGGCAGCTGCAAGAAAGAAGGTAACTGTTTGAAACATATTTAACACAAGCTTATAATGTGGAAAGGTTGAGTTACTTATAATTTAATCAAATCTTGCTAATTGTGATTTTGTACGTTACAGCTGAATGAGTACAAGCTAAATCGGGGAGGTGCGAAAAGCCCTGCTGTATCCTCCAAGCCGGCGGACGTCCCACTATTCTATCAGAATTTAAATGCACCAGCAACAACTTTCAATCTGTTTAATCCAGCGGCATCTGTAGCTAATAATAATGTTGTCGCACCAGCCTCATCATATTTTAGTCAACCCTCAGCTTCGCCAACAGTATTTACTCCTGCCGTAAATAGTGCAGATTCGTCGAGTGAAGCAAATCAGTCTTTTCTAATTAACCAGGGCCAGTCTCCTTTCGTACCTCCACAGCAGGTGGAACCTTCACAAATACCGGAAGAAATAAGCTCATCCATCTCACTTCCTGTACAACCCTCAGGACAGCAATTAGCAGAAGAAAGACAATTATTCTATGCGCTACCAGTGCAATCGTCATCCCCAGAATTCGTACCTCTTCCCACAACAGCAGACTTGTTACCTTCACCGGAAGTGGAATCTGAAGCAATCTCCGCTCCACATGAACAATCAGAGGTAAAGGAAAGTAGTGCAACTCCTAGCTATGATAATGTTCCACTTTTGGAAAGTGAAAAACCTTTGGAGCTTGGCGAGGCAAACCCACAAGAGATGAATCTTGGCTTTGGTACCAGCGAGTACTTCCCTAGTGCTCCGCCCTTTGACCCTACTAGGGCATCTCCAACCGTCAACAAGGACAATGTGGAACAGAATGCCGATGCGGTTGTAGATACTGCTATTACTCCTAATACGATTGAGAATGCTGGTGAAGCAAGAGTACGCCAAGAATCGGAAAGCACCGATCTTAACTCCTCAAATGTTCAACTGTTTGCCAGTTCGTTATTTGGTTCAGCAGGAGGCAATGATTCGGATAAACTTTTTAATGTGAGCGAAAGCAAACAAGCCCAGCCCTCATTGACAGAAGGTGAACTTTTACAACCTGAAAGTATTCGTTTCAATCATCATCCCGAAGAAAGTAGCCCTCCGAAAAATTCATTATTCAGTCCAGTGAATGAACCTGACGAAGATGTAATAATGTCACTTCAAACTCTCAACGATGTTGCTCTTGTGCCACCATCAGCAGCAGAAATGTTTCCTACAGAAACATCAACTTTTAGAACGACATCCGAACTTGTTACGGGGGATGGGAATATTGATAACAATGAAACTAGTTTAAACAATGAAGTGTCAGATTGGAATGACGTGGACCCTTCCGTTTCGGTAAAAACAGAACCCCTACTCGTAGAAACTTCTGTTCCACCTTTGACGGGCGACAACTCACCAGATTTATTACCAGTCATAACTTCTTATCCGGATGAACGCAATCTGAACCAATTGATGGAAGCTTCCTTCGAGCCAGTTCACGCAAAAGACACAAGCACAGATGACGAAGTTTGTCACATGAAATCAGTGCAGGAAGCGATGGAACTTCAAATCGAAGAACTAAGACGTGAAAATGAGTACTTGCTAGGTCGGCAAAATGAATTGGCTTCGAGAATCGAAGAAAGTGAAAAGTTGGCTCATGATTTTAAAGTTGACAGAGATCGAATTAAGGAGGAATCAATGACAACTTCGCAAGCATTACGCGCTCGAATTAATTCATTATGCGAAGAGAACCAAAGAATCGTTAAAAATTCCACAGAGGTTGGAGTTGACTTGAGAGCACTGATGGAGGAAAAGACCAAGCAGCTTGAAGAAATGCAGAAGGCAGTTATTATTGTGGTAAGTTGTACTAACAACTTTCACCTCGTCTTATATTCCATTCCTGTAATACCTACATAGTTTCGAGCAACCTTAATCTTAATAGTTTATGTATGTTTCTTTAAACCAATCTGTTTTTAGAGTCAATCCAAAATGGACTTTGCTGGAAGACTGGACAATGAACTTGAACGAGTTAAGGAACTGCAGAATACAATCAGGACTAAAGACGAAGAAATTAGCTCTTTAAGGTGATACGCAATATAAGACACAAATGAACCTATTCATTTAAAAAATGACCTACATATGTACATGTACATACATTTGATTGCTTCCAAATCAACGCTTTGCTGAATCTGTTTGAGTAATATTAATATTTGACCTTTCAATATCGTGCTTTAGGGGAGCAAATGCTGAATTGCAAGAGAAATTGAAGCAGGAGCTACAGAAAGATGCCGTCATTCATCAATTGCAAGATCAAGCAAGGCACTATCAAGTTCAGACAGAAACTCTCCAGAAGGAACTTTCTATTTTTAGGAGAAAGTTGAAAGAACAAGACAGCGAGACAACACAACAAGGATTGCAATCATCACAGGCGACAGGTCCCCACTCTCATAATTATACTGAAGGGGCTCTTTATCGTGATCAATTCAGCTCCGAAAAGTCGGAAGAAGTTCGCACACACTCTAGCTGTTCCCAAAATCATGATCATAGCAATGATCATGTACCTTCTTTCGTTCATCCCAATGATGCTAATGTCGACCTTCACCAGCATTCCGGAACTAGTGAACATCAGCACGATCATGACCCCGACCATAAAGATCATCATGATCATGACCATAGCAATCATCATCATGAGCATGACGATCATGATCACCATCATCATGAAGAAAATGCGGAAGTTGTAGCTCGTAAGGGTCCTTCTGACGAGGTTACAGAGCTTAAGAAGACTTTGCACCGACTTCAATGGGAAAATTCTACATTTAGAAATGATATAGATATTTTGGCAGTGGATGCCAAACAAAAACACACATACGAAGAAAAATGCGCTGTTCTTGGAGAGGAAAATGCACGATTAAAGAAAGAAGTCGAGCAGCTAGAGCATCTTATAATACAATTGCAGGGAGAGAATGATACAATTGGTAAGTGATTAAGGCTCTCATGCTATCAGTTTTGCTTTATGCTATCCAATTCTAATGTGATCGAAACCAGCCAGTTTCACATAAATAATTATTATATGACTACTTTATTTTTAGGGGACTACATTACTTTATACCAAACTCAGAGAATGGCTCTGAAAGAATGTGCAAAGGAAAAGGATGCCCAATTGGAGCTTCTTGCACGGGAACGGGAAATGTTACTTCACAGGCTTGCAGAGCTAACTGCATTGGTCAAGGATTTGAAAGAGTCTAAATCTGAAGTTGGCTCCCAGTGTGCAGATGATCATATCCATTCGCTCGAATCAGCATTTCCCTTGGCACCCACTGGGAGCAACAAACGGCAACTTGAAGGGAAGATTCGGGACCTGTTATCAGAGATCAGTTCCTCAACACTGATTGAGAACTTCCACCCGTGTGCACTTTGTTCGGGGCGATTAATGACAGTTTAATTATACTATGCCTTTTCATGTTAAAACAATTTCCGTGGTGTTTATATGTATATATCCATACTAATTTAGTTTATTTAAGCTTCAAAATTGTAATGCTTTACTGAATATGCTTCATAAAAGATGTAGATGTAGATTGTTTTGGTGCCTGTAAATTTCTACCATCTTGTATAGATAGAACCGTCTGTCTTATATTTAAAAAGACATGACATTTAAAAGACCAAAGAAGCACAACAAAATAGACAAGATTTGATAAATCAAGTAACAGATTTTAATATGCAAGTTGTTGATTATTACTTTGCTTCGCTTGTATTTTCCATTTAAGTGGAGATTATAGTTAAATACCGAGATAATATAATTTTCCTAAAATATACAACTTACCTAACGAAACTATTGTAATTTATGCTCTTGATATATGTAATTTTGAAGCACATTTGTGTACCTTAACTTATTAAAGAAATAATTCAATGTTTATAATCGCAATTTGAAGTATCCTCTCAATAATGAAAACATGATGTGTCATTTTATTAGTTGGAGAAAAGTTTGAAATCCATAATTGACCTATTAGTACGTATTATGGGGATATTCTGGATGATCAGTCACTCTGTAGGAATTAAAAAATAAAATTACGATTATTAGTTTTAGTTACTCAATTAATGCATTTGTTAAATACCAAAAATCAACTAAAAGCTTTAACCAACCCTTTGAAAGCCCGTTGGGTGAAAGACCGCCCATCCAAGCCTTTGTCTAGATTTCGTAAATCTGACATGTCTTCGTCAGAGATAGAAAAGTCGAAAATCTAAGTAAAAAGTACATGGATTTACAATTGGTTAAACAAGATTGGCACGAATTGGGATTATTCGGGATAGGGCCTTATGTCTGTTATCTTTGGTCTAACCTCTTTATTCTGTCGAAGGCGATCCGGGTTAGTACTTTTAGGAATTACGATAATCCCCTGTTGGACCAGAAATCGAAGAAGAATCTGGGAAGGAGTTTTTACAAGTTTTGTTGCGATCCCTGTAACAACAGGGTCCTGGAGGAGACCGAGCTCCTCAAATTTCCTATAATATGGCATAGCCCCACGCGTTTTTAATTTACTAAACTTGGATTAAAATGAACTTTATCTGTCTAACGTAAAAATAAGTATACTTATCTTACATCCCACGCTTCTCAAACAACGCCTTTCTTCCTGGAGACCCTAGAGGAGCAAACGCACAGACTACAACATTATGCTTTTTGCAAGCTTCCTGTAGAGGTTTCTGTTGGAAGTATGCGTGCAGCTCAACCTACAAATTACAATAACGGAAGTGAACACACATATGGGCACCTTGTTTGATATCTAGGATTAGAACCTTTGCGTTTTAAACAGACCTGTATATTTGCAGGTGGAATTCTAGCAGCTTTAACCATTCTTTCCAGTTGCGCAATGTTATAATTGGAAACACCGATTGATTTGGTGAGCCCAGCATCAACCTGTTCCTCCATCACCTTCCATAAGGCCTCAAGATCTGTCTTATTATCCAAGAGCAATTCCCCATCCTTCATTGGCAATAAGTCAGTGTCACTAACAATGTTAGTGACTAACATACTGCATACCAACTGGGGAATGTATCAGGTAGAGATCAACATAATCCAGCTTTAAAGCTTCCAGAGATTTCTTTAGGAAATATGGAACGCGTTCAGGGGTCATTCCTATTCCTGGAAGCTACAGGAAAAAAAATCCGAATTTGGAAAATAATGGAACGAATTTAATGCTATTTTTTTATTGACCGTTCGCATACCTTCGTAACGATAAACAGCTCATCTCGCGTGATTTTTCCAGAGGATAACCACCTTTCTAGTACTTTTCCAATGATTGCTTCATTTGTGTATAGATACGCCGTGTCTATATGTCGGTAGCCGGCTTTTAAGGCTTCCTCCAAAGCATTTTCCAACTCCTCTTCGTTTGTAGCTTGCCATGTGCCTACCCATACCAAGCGGAAATAGCAATGAAAGAGAAAACAACAGTTCTAGTTATTTCATTCACATGTTCAGAAATTGGCAAGGCTGCAAATACCTTGGATTATATAAATTGAAAGTCAAATGCCAAAAGCACTATTTTAGAAACAAAAAAGTTCATACCGAGACCGACAGCAGGCATTTTCTGTCCGTTGTTCAGCTCAATAAATGTACTCATTTTTTCACCCGGGTTAGAACCAAATAGAAAATATTTTAGAAGTATTAAATGTGTGACTAACAGCAAACTCCGAGTTATCGTAAACTGCTTAAGTGTAGCTGAGAGATATCGAGTCACCATTATATGAATTGACAACTCAGTCGCTCTTGGTCCATATGTGGTTGTGATTTCAATATTATGTGTAGAAATAGAAAGTGCCTAGATTTACAACAAGCAAAGGCAGGATGCAAAATGTCCTTGAGATGGACAAGTTTATTCACACAGAAAACAGAATAGCTAACTTGTGTGACAGGACAAGACGTTCAATCATACATACAAGTAAGTTATGAATTAGGCAGAATTTTATCCCGAAATGCCGGTGTCTTAAATTTCCAGTATCTTCCATCACAATAATCTCAGTTTTACAATCGGAAGGCAACTTAACTTGAAGGGGGAGTTATTCGAGTAAATAAAGCACATACAATTTGTAAGTGAAGTTGTCACGTGCCAAGAAACTTCTTTCTTCCTAGACTCCGTTAAATAGGCTGATTAAGGTTGAGAATAATAATTTCCTACATTTAACTGGAATTTCACTCAACCATTCAAATTCATTTAGTGAACATTGGAAGGATGCTTTCATAGGTATTTTTGGATCTTGTAAGAATCCCTTCAATTTGTATATTTACATTCATAGGTAGTAGTAAGAATGGCTTTGCATCTGTAGAGAGATCCAAGAAAAGTAAGCAACATGAGCATGAGCAATATGTTGGCTAACTGTAATTATTTGCGATGTTGCGATATCTGAAGATATGAAAAAGATGTCAATGACACCCGCTATAATGCAATGAAAAGCTGTATTGATACATATGTAGTACAAATCAAGCCCATGAGTTTTACGTCGCATGTTAAGATAACAACCGCAACCCAAATTAATAGTAATAGCGATAATAATCCCACACATGCACTAGTATCATCAATCATCAATATATTCATTAATTCATAATCACACTTTGTTATCTTATTATGTCATGACTGTTTCATATGCAAACCGATATTATGAAAACTTTCCAAGTAAAGAGTTTCCGACTACTGAGAAATTTGCAATATACATTTTGTCGGTTTATTGGAGAGGATGAAACTTGATTTTGTTTCGCTGTAAAGAAATTTTCAACCATAATTCTACTAGAAGTAAGCTATTTAACTATATAGGGTTTATTATTCAGAGTTGAACTAATACGGTGAACAGGGGAAGAGCCTGTATTTTCCCGGAATCTGGTTTTCCTTTTGATATTTCCTGTAATTTTTGGTTCAGCTAATCTTTAAATAAATAATTGGTCCTGATTCTAAATGTACGTCTAAGTCAACTAAATATTTTGACAAAGGAGTTCTATTCTGTATCATTATTGTTGCACGCTTGGATTTTCTTTATAAAGGGTTTGATTGATTGAGGAGACAAAATTGACATCGTAAAAAAGATCAGATCAGGAATAAAATTATGAGAACATACATAATATACACTTTCCTAATAAATTTTTTGTAGTCATTAATAGATAAAATTTAAGCAAAGGATCGCTTCCCCTGATTTATTACAGAATAAATTCTGAAAATGTCATTTTTCACATGAAAATGTAAAGTGCGTATACTTAGCCCATAAAAATTAAAAGATATTTTAGAAATAAAAATTATTATAAGCTTATAAGAAGAGTTAAATTTGAAGAGTACCGATTTCTATTTCTAGCATTCTTTCGTTAGTTCGAAAGAAGTTTAGAGAACGTGAACAAAAAATTCTAAAGATTATTAATTGGCGTCTCCAGCTCCCATAAAAAACACGAGGGACTTAGAGATTCTGAAAGTTAGTTCTTTTGGTTTGCAATAACTTGACCGGCTTAGCTATAACCTTCAACTGTTTTATTAACGCAGCTTAATAAAGCTGCATTTATAGGAATGGGGGGAAAGTTTAGTCGTGACAGGAAACGTCTGTCCATCCGTCATCTTGCGTACGAATCTACATACGTACCATCATTAAAGATGTAAATATGTAATTAATATGATATTATATTATACACGCGCCGCGTTTATCCAGTCTCAGCAGCACTGTACTATAATAACGAAACTAGCTGCGTTTTCTTTAATTTTAACTAAATAATAACTTATTCTTGCTAAATACTGACTAGACTTATTTTATTCTCGCAGCATGCCTTTACATTTTTAATTTTAGTAAAAAAATGTTAAACTAAGTAACAATTGATATTTGAATCCAATAATTTAAGGATGGCAAGCGCAAGCGGTTTACCTAATCCGGATGTTCCAGAGCATCCATTGACTATCGCAATTCTAGGAGCTGGAAACAGGTATTGAATTATAACAAGTGTATTACTCGGGTTCAAAGGCTTTGAAAGTATTTATTGATGCATTTAAAATTAAAACCGCCGACTCCAATTATGAATATGACAGGGGCCAGGTTTACGCCGAGTTTGCAATTAAATTCCCAGAATGGCTGAAAGTTGTCGCTGTTGCCGATCACCATGAGTTTCAGCGTCAGGCTATGGCCAAGGCAAATAAAAATTGGTTCATGAAATAACTTATTCTACAAATTGCAAACTAATCTGAATGTTTCAATTCACCCAATGCATATTTCCTTTTTCAGAAGCACAACATACCAGCCGAAAACATTTTCAAGAATTGTGCAGAGGTAATAAGTTTACATATTTTCTTGCTATAAGCTTTCATCCATGAAATATTTCATACTTGTAAATACATGACAGTACATTTTAATTTGTCCATAGTTTGTCAAAGTACCTAAATTGGCTGATGCTGTGGCGATTTGCACGACTGATCGAGAGCATGTTGACCCGGCTGTTGGTAATGAAAAACTGCAACGCTCCAGTGTCTTGAATCTCCTCCAAGAAATTGGCACTGTTGAATAGGTAAATTATTGGGTATGAGTTTTTTTTTCATTTTTTTCAGCCTGTGCCAATCTCAAGTACCACATCTTACTTGAAAAGCCCATGTCAACCAACATTGACGAATGTGTCCAGATTTGTGAGGCTGTTGTGAAGAACAGCGTTATCCTAGCGGTGGGCCATGTTCTGCGATACACGACGTACACGAGGGCCTTGAAGAAAATTCTTGACTCCAAAGTCCTTGGAGATGTTATCAACATTCAGCACCTGGAGCCCGTAGGATTTTGGCATTTTGCTCATTCCGTAAGCTCATTCCCTAGAATCACATAAACATTTCAACTTGATTTACAAACCTTTAGATTACGGAAGTGTAAATAAGAGCTCTTTTTGTACTTGAAACACTCTTTTAGAAATTATTTAAACTTGGGAATTTATTTTAGTTTGTCCGTGGGAACTGGCATAATGAGGCAGAGTCCACGTTCTCCCTCCTGGCGAAAAGCTGTCATGATATTGACTTAATTGCTTACTTTATGGATGCTAAATTCAAGGTTGCAAAATTTTCTTTATGTGGAATTTGCTTACGTTCAAATTGACTTTTCATTTTTGCAAAGTAAATATTTAAAATATTATGCTGTATAGAAAGTTTCTTCTTTCGGGAATATCAGCCACTTTCGAAAAGAAAATAAGCCGGCAGCTGCTGGAGATGCCAAGTAAGGTTTTCATTGACTCATTTTTCATCTCAAAGAGAAAGTTCAACATATTAGATAACACCTTATTATGACATTGTCTCATGGTTTATAGGAACTGCCTGGATTGCCCATATGAGTCACAGTGTCCATACTCTGCCAAAAAGATCTACATCGAACCTCACGTAAACCAGGGCTGGAGAGGCTGGCCTGTGGATGTCGTGCAACCAAAAGGGATCGTGGGTGGGTAATGTAGTGGAATTTGTATTTATGGACTACAGCAAGTTTATTTATTTCATTTTTTGCCAACCAACGGCCTACCAACACCAAATCATTAATTAAAAACTGACACGGTTGTGAAACAGATGTGGAAAATCTTACAAGTGCACTCCGGCAGGGAAATTATGGACGATGTGTTTATGAGATGGATAATGATGTTTGCGATCATCAAGTCGTAAATATTGAGTTTGAGAATGGGTCCACAGCATCTTTCTCCATGATCGCTTTTACCGAGTCCATGTGTGCCCGCAAGGTATCATTGCCAAAGAAGGGTTTCGCAATGCCCCTCAAATTTTATTTATAAATCTAATTAGGCATGTTACATATATTATTAACCAGTAAATTATTGCTCTCTGCATTCTCACAGACAAAAATATTTGGCACAAAAGGCGAGCTAGATGGGGATGGGGAAAACACGCTGGTTCATTTTGATTTTCTAACCAGATCCTCCAAAGTGATTTATCCAAGTAGGGAGATAGAAAGTTTAGAATTTATGGACAGTGGCCATGGAGGGGGTGATTTTGGATTGATGCGTTCTTTTGTGAACGCCTGCATCACGGGCAATAAGAACTACATTGTTTCTGGGCCTCAGGAAACTTTAGGTGAAAATATGGTTGATATGATTGATTTATATTTATTTATATGAATGCCTATTTTACAACGGAGCCGCTGGTTATGCATAGGTATACAAATTGTATTGCTCAACCTAATTTTATTTGGCAATTAGACTCCCACGTTTATGTGTTTGCTGCTGAACATGCTAGGAAGACCGGGACCGTAGTCGACATCAAAGAATTCAAGAAAACCCTGCCTTTAAGCTCCCTGTCTTGAATGAAAGTTCCTTCTGTCAATGTCGACACCTTAAATATTTATCTTTATTTTCAATTATAATTTCCTTGTATCCATTTGAATTCTAATGTTTGGTTATAAGTGGGTGGATGGAATTGCTAGTTAAATAAAGTTTAAATATCTGCAACTTGAAGATATAACCAGAACCTTCTTTGGGCTAGCCGCATTTGTGTAATATTACAGTCAATTTCATTTCCTTCCCAATTTTTTCCGCAAGTTATTTGAGCATAATCGTAGAGTTTAATAAGTAGTAATTGACTAAATAAGTGGAGAAAAATCTGATTTAGCACCATCCATCCCATGATACTTTCTTCTTTTCACAGGAACAGACCAAAATGTTGTTCCAAATTGGTAGAGACGCGTTGACAGCAATATTAGCTGGGACTGGAGTAGTTGGAGAGAGACAGCCTTTGTATCCATTCAACATGACTTCATGGTCCTCCAACACTGATGTACATAAACCATCTCATTATGCAATCGCTACTATAGATCTGCTAAACACATACAACGTGCTTCCTTTCAATCCCATGTTTATTATGACTGCCTGACCCCATCCAGTGCCCAGTGAACCCCGGAGAGTGAGTCGAAAGTGGATGATATAAAGTTGTTTATCGTTGGTTATTATGACTTTATTTGATCCATTTGCGATTGCACAATGTCACGCTAACACCAAAATAAATTGGATGACTTCCCTTAGCTGAAACGACTTTAACGAGAGCTGTCGCTGTTAATCTTTTGCTTGGGCTTCATCTTAATTTTTTTCGTATTAAGAAAGGATAGCTTAGCCCAATTGAGTGATATTGTATTGTAATAATAAATATAGCATTACATTTTACTACCATTTTCACACTGGGCTCTCACATTACATTAGTTATTACGTTATGTCAAATAAATTTACGCGCAGCCCATCTTTTCTCACATACTATTATCTAGTTCATTTCATACATGTATGGCGCTGACGCTGGGTGAGAAGCTGCTGAATTTGTTGTTGTTAGACCAGGCCTTTCAAAGTCTATTTTTGAAACTGCTGCTGCATTGAAAGTCCATCAGACCAAATGTGGAATGGAATGCACAAACGAACAGAGAATGGAACAACAGAGCGTACTTTGTTTTTCAGAAGCGAGCGTAATGCACGTTACAATCATGGTCTTTGACAGGGAGCAGGGAAATGCTTAACTTTTCCATTTTCTGGATTTTAGTTTAGTTAGACCACCACCTCCACTAACAAGATTAAGTTGAGAGCATGACATAGCTAGTGAGTCAGAGCCCATTTCTTGAAAGTTCTGCGTTGCGTCTAATCACACGCCCTTTGAGTTTCTCAAGTCTATTGGAAATTGTTAAGATTGTGCTGGAGGACTATTGATTGTGCTGGATTGAATATTTAACTTTGAAAATGGCTACGATGGATTGGAATTCGATAAAATCCATCAGATCGTCATTATGTTTAAGACTGTTCATCATTGTTGTGGTCGTGGCGTAAGTCGAAATTCGCAAATGATATCAGTCGAAAACCTTATTGTTATGATAATTAATTTTCAAAATTGTGATTTTCACGTGTTTTTATTAAGTAACGTGGAGTCCCAAAAGCCACCTGAGCAAGCAATACTCGAAAAAATGTTCCGTGAGGGGGGCTATGATAGGAGAGTTCGTCCATTGAACGGTGGCAACGCGACAGGTAGTCTCTAGAAATGTCACCCCACTTAGAAATGTTTTTGAAAATGTTTAAACTGCAGTTCTTAATGCCTCTCAGATCCGGTCGTGGTATCCGTAAATCTCTACCTCAGACGCATTAATCGTGTGAATGACAATGATAATGTAAAATGCAAAAAAATATTGACTTCCTGGAAGAATGATATTGCAAAAAATATATATCCCATGAATTGGTTTGTCGTTACAGGAATTCAGCATGCAGCTGACGTTTCGACAAAAATGGAAAGACACAAGGTTGAGTTATTCTACCCCAGGTGAATAGATTTACAATAATTTCTCTATATTTTGCAAAGTTATGAAAGCGGAAGCTTCACCGTTTTCCATAGGGAGCACAACTCACGTCTCTGTGCTAAACCCTCAAAACCAAATCTGGAGACCGGACACGTTTTTCTCCAATGAGAAGGAAGGCAGCTACCATGATATAATGTCCCGTAATGAATTTGTCAGAATATATCCAAATGGCGAAATATTGCAAAGTGCTAGGTACATGTATATGAACGTGTCGTTCATCTCGAAACTCATCTCAACTCGAAAACTTTTTATAACTCTGCATACGTAAAATTCATTAATTCATAACATAACTCTCACCTAAATACAGGATTACCTTGCGGTTAGCATGCCCAATGAACTTTAGGAAGTTTCCGTTGGATCAACAAGTTTGTTCTATGAGATTGGCTAGCTGTAGGTTCAACAATGATATATTGATGATATTTTTTTAATGAATCTACTTTACCCATTATCTATAGCTGTAAAGGAGATCTTACAAAATTTAATAATTTTTCAGACGGATATACAACTAATGACGTCAAATATATTTGGGAAAAAGAGAACCCTGTACAGTTATCAGAGAATCTCTCTTTGTCCAAGTTCGTCCTGAGTGGAATAGTTACAAGCTTCTATGAGTCTATTACTTCAACAGGTATAAATATAGCACACACATATTTACTTTCTAACACTTGGCACAGAGGTCATTATTACTCAATACTGTTGGGTGTAAAGTAACTCATAAATCTCAACTGGCAACTGTCCATTTACTATTTGCTCAGTTTATCTTTATTGTTCCACCGCTCTATATAGGGTTCTACAGCTACTTGCGAGTGGACTTTACATTCAAAAGAATTTTTTCACACTATTTAATCCACGTTTACATACCCAGCATGATGATGACAATTGTCTCCTGGTTTTCATTCTGGATCAGCATCCAAGCAGTGACGGCCCGAGTGGTGCTAACGACTTTGACACTGCTTGTTCTCTCCATTCAAACTGCTGAAGTTAACAAGACATTTCCGCTAACGGGCTACACAAAGGCTGTGGACGTATGGACTGGGATTTGTCTAACATTTGTGTTGGCAGCCCTCCTGGAGTTCATAATTGTCCAACATATTGCCCATCGTAACTCATCCAACAGCTCAAAACGCGCTAGCCAGTTGAATGTTGGAGAGGCTAATGCAGAACAAGAACAGGAAATCCCATTGAAAGATATTGAAAGTCCTGGGGATGATGTACTGAAGGAAACCCCAGGTGAAGAAGAATCATCAGCAAAACCGAATGTTATCCAAAAAGTAAAGAATGCAGCCAAGACGTATATCAACGAGTTTGAAACTCTACCGGAACAAGTCGATGGGGCTTGCCGGATTATTTTTCCAGCTCTTTTTGTCATCTTCAATATCATTTACTGGCCAACCGCCACCATGGCATAAATATTCAAAAAAAACCTATAGTGCCTTTACTCTGCTCTGATGATGATACATAAAAGTAAAAAAAATCAGTAATGAGTTCATACTTGATATTGATTGATCATTTTTTATAAGTGGGAACGTAAGTTCATGAAAGTTATATTTCGCTTTTTTGTAGCCTTCCTCGTCAAATATGTATCTGACTTATATTATGTAAATGCTTTTAATGAGAATATATCTAAAGAATGGGAAGGATGATATGATATGATATGAGTGTAAGTTGGTTAAAAAAATAAACTTTTTCAAGTTGAAATTTTTTTTCTAAAGTCTTTATTTTGTACGTTACAAATAACCTATTTGGAAATATTTAGCTTAACATACACGTATATTACCAGGAAAATAATAAAAACTACGCATGAAAAAATCAACAAACTGTTATAGACATACACTCAATTTAACCCTTGAGCTCTTCAAAGCCAATCCTCGCGATTTTCAAGTACACGGTGAAATATCCGGCGGCAAAGGCAGTGAACAAAATGGGATATGAAAATACCTGTTGGATATAGATAAATAAATAGATAAAAGTTTAAATAAATGAAGTAAAATTAAGTAACCATTTCATTGCATAACGTACCAATATCCTATCAACAACAAAACTTGCCGACAGGCAGGCACTCTTCTGCTGGAGCACAAAATGAGATGAAATTTCCCCAAGTCGTTTACGTGCTTCTAATGCCTGAATCCGTTCAGGGGGTATTGTCTTCGTATGGCCATGGTTTGCCATATAAGTGGAAATTATCATGACAATCACAGCGACAAAGATAAAGGCCAAGCACATGCCAGTCCAAATATCAAACGCTGTCGAATATGCTACTTTAGGCATGACATGGTGGAATTCGGAAATCCGGAGGTAGGCAATGGTCCAAGTTACCCCAACCAGGATTGCCCGAACTATGCCAGGTATTCCGGTACCATCCAGGAGAAAGGAGAGCCAGCCCAGGACCACTAGACTTGTACAAGGAATGTAAAGCTGCTTCCAATAATGACCTTTCAACCTATTGAATATAAATCCTCCAACGAGACAGCTGTATGTTCCTGTTAATATCATTTTTGCTTATTGTCAGTAAATCAATACAGGGTTGATTGGGCAATGTTTCTAGGAGAAAAGGACTTGCTGGGCTTTGATTTCTAAGTTAATTAACCTGTTTCTGTTTGGATATCCGATATGTCGTTTGTTACGGAATGGTATGCCATTCCAGGCATCAAAGCGAAATCAGGAGTGACCTCGATGGGATTTGCTGGATTTTTCCATTTGAGGTTTACATCCTCTTTGGTGAAAGCCGCTGTTTATTTAGCAAAAAGAAATGGAATCATTAATGAGCCGTTTTTTGTTGGATTCGCTTTGGTATAGGAACAATACATACTGAGAGAAACTGACCACTTGCCATTTTGAAGGGGCATTTTTGTGAGTCAAAAGGGAACAGTCGGATATTCACGGGGCATGAGAGTGTTGCTGTGATTCTGTTATCAATATTTTATCAGATGAAATTATTCATGTTGTTAATTTTTTTTGGGCATTTGGTCATTTCAAACTCCAACTTGTTTGACAGTTACATAAATATTTACGTATTTACCGCAAAACTAAAGACACTTTCCCTTGTGGAGAGATCCTAGCAAAGCTGGCTTCCTTCCTTGAATCGGATTTGGGGGCGGCTTTCTCATTAAAAAAATACAAATCCGGTTTCCAAATTTTTGAAGTATCCAATATGGTTAAGTGTCGAACTCTTTCTATTTAATTGTACATCCACATCGTTAAAGACAGTATCCACGAAAGTTAAATTTGAAAAATAAAAAATACCTACTTGGTGGATTGAATTGGTTGTATGAAAGTCGACTATCCTCCCATTCCTGGGATATGAGCATGTTAATCGTGAATTCCTTGAAAAAAGAATATTAGTTTTTTCTAGTTTTTGCTTTTCAATTAAAATAATAATGATGGAATAATAAAGAGGATTATCTTACGACTCACATTTTTTAGTATGTCGAGGAACTCCAAATTACGAACTGAGACATGAATACTGACTTCAACCGGTTCTGGAAATAATTACGCAAATAAAAACATAATAGGAGAGGTTCATATCCAGCATGATCACTACTAGGAATCCCTTCCTTACCTGATGCGTTTTTAGTGGGACGAACTACAGTATCATATTGCTGATTATTATTTACCAACTTATCCAGCATTTGTTTTTCAAAACTTTGTTGGTTATTTTGTGCAGGAGAGTTCCTGTTTAAAAAAGGAAAAAAAAATAATCCCCGTATTTGATAAAAAGTTCCTATGAAATACAAGACGATCCCAATTATGCTATTTTCCACCGAAAAACTTACAAACCTTTGTGGGACCACGCAGGTAATCACTAAAAATAAGATTGTGAGAATTAACAGCTTATTCCGCTGTCTGGAAGAAGGTCCCGCCATTTTTGTAGAATTCTAATTATGACTAATTGGAGGAGCTTCAAGATAGACAACGCCTATCTATATCCTACAAACTTTGCTGAAAGGATAAACTGTTTTTAATACAGTGATCCAGCTCAAGATCCGAAAGTGCGAATGCCCTTTTTAAGTCCATTGTGTTGGATTTGCTAGGCTGAGGATAAATAGCTGGAAGGTCCATATTGGCGTGAGTCCGTGAGCCCATATAAATTTCCCATTTGTCACGCAAGCACAAACGATCTGCGTTCATTTATTTTGTAATTTGAGTTCAAAGGGTTAGGGCTTTGTTTGCAGGAGAAATTGTTCATTAATGAGCATCCTGCTTAGAGTTGGAATATATGTGGAGTTGTCATTGCAGACTTCATTTTCATATTTATAGTTTACTCATACGAAGTAAATTGGTACTATTAATCAGTGTATGGTCTTATTTATATGTCCTGCTTACTTATGTCATGCATATAAGTATACTCGAGGCCGGAGTAAGCCGAGTTGCTATTCATATGTATTTGACAATATTAATACCAAAGTGAGTATAGTGTTGGATGAGCAAAGGAGTAACATGAATTTACTTACTAATTACACAGTTCTTTAATATTTACTTGGATAATTACAAATTAAATTAACATATGACCACATATTTACTAAAAGTATAAAGGTACAGACTTGGGAGTTTCAGGTACAATTGCTAATCCTTGTACTTAATCTCACCCCAGACCCCCTAAAGCTAGTCTCGTTATAAATCGAAAAGGTCTAGTGATTTTATTCAGAATCCTAGTTAATTTGAAATTAAAAAGCATTTGGACAAGTCTCTGGGTGACTTGGCGAACGAAATTCCTAACTACAGCTTCAGGATCTATGCAATTTGTGTGGATGGCTGAGTAGACATATGAAGAGTCCACACAACTACATAAACCTTGTTTACAGGCTAACCCTCGTAGAACGTTGCATTGATTTGGGCCGCATTCCTCTCCAAAGTTGATCATACAAGTATTGTTCATCGACCTGCTGTACCCTGCACGACACTGACAGCGACCACCATCGCATTCCGAGTTTCGTATGCATTCTGGAATCCATGCCCCGCAAAAGCTTCCAATTAGCGAGACACACTTTCCCAAATTCTTGTCAAAGGTACGGCGGATCGGGAACTCGCATCGGCACTGCCGGGAAAGCAAATCTTGAGAAGCGAACCTTCTTAATAATTAATTTGACAGTGAAGGATGGGGTTACCTTTCCATCAATGCATTCCAAGTATTTTGTCGCGTTACAGTCTGAATTTTGGTAGCAAAGACATCCATGCTCCCCTGCTTCCGAGCAGTTCAGATCAGGGATGAGCTGCCTGAAAACCGTTTTGCCGTAGACCATCTCCATTACGCCCAAGCAGACTAGGATCAGCAGGAAAGTCTGGTAAAAATCATGCTGTTTTTATATCCTGCAGAAATGACTTGAGTAGGACTTTTTTCGATTTAAATTCAATTACCTTCACGGCTGGGCTTAGCTTTCCTCCGTACATCATACAATGATTCCATTTAAGTCAATTTAGTCGACTCTTCCATTGTAACAGTAGTACGTATGTATATGTAATTGACACATGAATTATTATCAGAGGTTTTATATCTTAATAATAAATTTAAAAAATGTCCGTTTTTGCACACTCCCCTTGGAATAAGCTTTATAACCGCAAACGGGCAAGAGAATAAAAGGGCATATCTTCTTCCAAATCTTTGTATTTGAAAATTCTATGCTATCCTTCCCAAAGTTTTTATACGTATTTGCCCGTATACACTTCAACATTCAGCATCGTCATCATCACTATCACTGCTAAAACACAAAATCAGATACTCTCCCGCATGATGTTTCGCTGAAACAAAAACGTGAGAGTTTCGCTAAAAAGAGCTATGAGTTTTGTGGAGCAGGAAAGTGTAATGGAGTGTTATCCTGAAAGACCTTGGGCTGGACGCTAGCTAAAGTTGAAAAGTTAGGTTCAGCTAAACTCCCACCTTTTATCAGCAAAGTTTCTTGAGTCAGCGCTTCCACAAAGGCAGCAAACAAATTTCAACATTCTCACGTATGGTTAGCTAACTGGTGCTTCTGTGAGAACTTTACAAGATATACATTTAAATGGAAATTTCATGGAAATAGATTTCGATCCTGATGCTGATGCATTATCAGGTTAACTGCGTACACTTCCCTCATGCCAAATAAAAAAGCTCGTACATAGTTCATTGAAATGTTCCATTCGTCTTGAAAAGGAATTCTCATGATACTTTCTGGCCTTTTCAAGTTTTGAGCGAAGCGAATGCTATGAATATGATGCCAGATTGGCAGACAAGCATAATGTGTATAGTTTTTGCAATGGTGTAATTGGGATTTTAAATTTCAAGTGACCATAGATGTATTTTATTCGCATCTAATGAGTCTATGGATGAAATATGCGTACAATACCTAAGTTACATTAAGTAAGATATTAAATAGTCGGCCAGATACCTCAATAATAAAAAGTATAGCATATAAAAAACTAACCTAGCATAAGTGCTTTGCTCTTTGATGTAGGAATCTCTTAAGCGATTCAGCAAAAAAATGTAATCATTTAACAGAGCATGTCAAATCCAGATTAGGAAAAAAATATGACTGATTGTGTTCATCCTGCACACACTGCACGCAATCATTCGGCAATTCTTTTTACAATTTATACAATACTGCTTCTGCCCATGCACATAAGCCCATTTGCGCCTTTAACATATTTGAAACCAGTTTCCTAATTTAACCGTTAAGTGGACAAAGCATAATTATGATGTCTTACTTCACGCAGTTGTAATAGCGTTATGGTTTAATTAACGGGTGCTCAATGAGTTTCAATCTGTAAGTGAAAACGCAAGACAATGATAAAAGTTGGATAAAAGTAAAGAATGGCACGTATGTAATCGTTTCTAGGCCCTTAGCCCCCGAGGCCCTTAGCCCCCCAAGGTCCATTAGCCCCCCAGACCTTTAGCCCCCTAGGCCCTTAGCC
>JAQGAH010000959.1:0-20919 GCA_034696885.1 Lepidocyrtus paradoxus | reverse complement strand
ATGTTGAACTCAACCATGTACTGGTTGAGACCCCAAGAGGGAAGCTTTTGCAAGCGAAAGTAGTTGGCACGGAGGTTGATTGGGCTGCCTTTCTTTCCTTCCTTGTCTGTACCCGGTTTGCGTGTGATGACGTAATCCCCTCTTCGATTCTCTAGTCCTAGAGGCGTGATAACTCCGCCTCGCTTAAATCCGAATTTTTCAGAAACAGGAACAGGAGTGCCCTCATCAGATGAGCTCTTTATGGACATTCGCTGCACATCTGAGGCAACTTCAGATGGAGTGCTGCTCGAACCGGAAGTTCCTGATCCAGTATATGCACTACTGGTTGTGCTAATAATGGTACTCAGAGTAGTTAGATCGGCTGAGGGGGCGCCTACTGGAGAAGAACCACGGATTCGGGATCGGGCTCGCCCTCTGCCTAATGCGGGCTTGGGTTTATTCGAGTCATCCATTTTTTATAAAAGTATCCTCAAACTGAAATTAAAAAAGAAAAGAAGAATTAGTTCAAGTTCCCAACAAATATTAGAAACAAGTCTTAAGTTTTCAAAATTCCTGGAAACTTTTTAAAAGTTTGAAAATAGCTTACGTTTTTGTTCCCAAATTCCAGGCAAGTCAAGATTACGCAACTTTGAAAAATTAGGGAAACTTTCCAGAATTTTGGATATATTTGAGCAATGTGTTTTTTTTCAGAATCCGACTTTGGAAATATTTTCAGCAAATGAGAGAGAAAATCAAAACCAAGTTCCAATTTCCGGAGACTGCAAGACTTCTCGAGTCAACTCCTCGAATATTTATGACTGCTGCAGTGGAAGCTCATGCCTTATATAGTCGTCCAAATGTCTGGCGTAGATGCTCATCCCTCTTAGTGGAAGTTACTTTCCCTTCCATTCAATGTCTCCCCAAAAAGGAGCTTGCTGGTCAACAGGTACGTAATAATATTCAAATCTGAATGATAACGATAGAGAAAGAGGGAGTAAAAGTCCCTTTCCCTTCTCTTTTCATTCACATTCCAATGCATCAATTTCTTTCAGTCCATTAATGATAAGCAAGTACCTAAATTCGAATGCCAATGTCACAATCATTCTCCTTAATACTATCCTCACTCGACACAGTCCAGAAAGTCCAACTTGTTCTTTTGTTGTCTTTGTCTGGGTAGAGTTTGGTTTTCTAGTAAAAACTTAAACTTATAAAATGAGTAGGGCTCTGTATCTCATGTACAGGTCTTTGTCCCACACAGGGAAACTAGAGTGAAACTATTCAAATTAATTACGGAATAAATCAAAACCTGTCATTTTCTAAGTTGAATGAAAGGTAATACGAGTTTGCGGCTTAGGTAAATACCTGAAAAATCCACTTATCAAATTCACATTTTCTGATTTATGCATATTCAGCTAAGTATATGAAATGATAACTAATTTTATAGGTTAATGATAGGAAATGTGAAATTGATAAGTGATTCAGGTGCCTTTCACTCAAACTCTTATATTCCCTTTAACTTTTGAAAAATATAGATTTTAATTTATTTCGTAACTTAAATATTTGAATATTTTTACTACTCTCAGTGTGGGACAAAGGCAAAAACTACGATTGATTGATTTATGCAGCAATTTCTACTCCGTTTAAATCTGATGCGTTTCAAGTTCCCTTAAACGCCCCCTTTTCACCAACAAAGACATTCATTCAAATTGAAGTTTAAACAGGTAAATATTTCCAATAAAAGCTTGAGCATACAACTTATCAACCTTGACTTTACTAGGTACTTTTTCAGGAGGGAGTTTCTCATGTGCATATTTTCTGATCCGATGGTGAAAGCTTGATACTTATTTATGCACTTATCATGACAATTAGTCTATTAATACAACCGAAAAAATGAGATAAAAGTATTCCGTAATTATAGCTCTTTTAATAGCTTTTTGGTTACATGTGATTTACAAAACATTAAAATGAAATGTCTGATGATTTGAGATGAAAGTATCTGTTTAGCATTCATGTAGTTTGATTTGTTAGTTTAGAGAAGAAGCCAAATTCATAAACTGCAGGTTAGTAAGTAGCAGTAGCATAACTAGTTTATCTGAAACATATTTTGGAATGAAAGCTTATATGTAATTCAGTTATTCGCATATTATCGTCACTAATACGCATTTTCATTGTTAATTACACTTATCATAGGTGATATTAACAATTTAGTATGTATTTTTCAATGATATCGTTGTGTAATGGATAACTAAAAGCAATATCAAATTAGTTAAAGACTACTATGTACGATCGCATCCCAATGAAAGCATCCGAAGGTTACTACCGTTAGTACTGTTGCTACTCAGGTCGTTTTAAATAGCATTTTATAAGAATTAGAAATAAGCTACTCTTTAAAACATATCCTTCGAGTGAAGGCTTTTTACGCTTCCTGCAGCAAAGACGCGTGCTCAAATAATATTCACTATTTCTTGAAGTCACCATCAGCTCGCAGGTTGCCCCAGCAGGATTCTCAAGATGAATGGTTAGAATCTCCTTGCGAAGCACCGGGTTCTGAATCGACGTCCATTCAACTAGTACAAGATTGCCAGACTGGTATGGCAGTTTCTGGGCAAGCACCTGGCGCTCTCTCAGATCCTGGAGGTGTGTTTTTTGTTAAAAGGCTATAGTTGCATTAAAGTGCGATGAATTGATAATCGTGCCGTTTTTTTAGGCGGGGACGCTATCCCGATGTTAGAGATATGGATGAGTGGTCGGAGGAGGAGAAACACCAGCAGCAAACCACTACAAACTATTGGCAAAACAATTGGAGGATGACCCGGTTCTCACTCCTTCAAATGGAAGATTCACTTGTTCCAACGTTTCCCGCTGGTCGATTGAACGAGTTAGTCCTTTCATCCCAAGGATCTCCTGGTGGATTGAATGCCTTAGCTCTCAGGTTGCGGCTTCAGATATTGAACCTGGCACAGAACTAAGACAGGTGGCCAGTCAGCCCAAGCACCATTCAGAAGCTGGAAGCCGACTTGGCGACGGCGACCATTCAACCTAACACAACAGTGGAGGAGGGATAACACAGTGACCCGTACGGTGGAGGATTGGAGGAGAAGGGATAACATAGTGACCCGTACGGTGGAGGATTAGAGGAGGTCCGGGAGGGAGGGATAACACAGTTATTACTTATTATGTTATGCAAATCTCAGATATAATCAGCTAGCAATTAAAAACATTGACATGTATCTTTAAATTCCAGGCCACTGTGAATCCGACCCAAGCGATCTCATTCCACCTGATCGCATCCAGCAATTGGTTTACATTACTTGCTTCATGTATTTCAATTGGTATTGGTAGTGTACGAGTTCCTGCTACTGTGCAGCTAAATTTTTAATGGTAGGATTGACTAAATTGTATGTAATTATTTATTGCAGCAAGTTATATAACCGATACTAATACCTGATAACGATCATAGATTTTTTTAATGAAAGCTCACAAACTGGCCGCCCTTCAGCAAGTCGGTAAACGGTCCACCCCATACACCATAAGGACATCAGCACCTTCTTCGTACTACTTATAAGCTGACTTTTTCATCGCTTGAAAGAAGGAGTTCAGTCCATGATGTATTCATCGCATCGATGGCGTCGAAAATAAAGTTTTAGCTGACATTTTTAGCAGACTTTAGGGGATAAATTAGTTTTAGGAAGTGTTACTAGTAATATTTGTTTCATTCTTGATGTTTTAGAAGTCATTGATTCCATGAGTTGTTCCATAAAAAATTGAAATTGTGGGTAAGGTCATATAATGAGGAGAACGCGAAGTGCTGTATAATGAACTTTTTAACATTTCCAGCGATCAACCTGGCCACTGGGAAGGCTTTGAGATAACTGATTTTAAAAAGGGCTATTCAACAAAAAACAATTATGTAAACATTATTTGCATCGAATTATATGAATTTACTCATGTTTAAGAAGGTTGTCTTCCTTTTTTTTTTAGCCCGGTGGAGTTCCTGTTCCAAGGGGATTTGCATTGGTGAATCTGGAGGAGTTGCCGTGAGAATTTCCGCACTCCAGTAACGTCCATGAATAAAAAAACATTCAGTTGAATCCTGCAAGCCATGGAATACTTATAACATTGGTCTACTTTCCCTAATTATATGTCCCATCGTTTTAAAAATGTTACATGCATATCATTGTTGACCACGATTCGCGATAACTATCTATTTTTTGTTTTTCCTCGATTTAATAATTCAATTTATCCTTGCAAATGAATTGATGTATGCTTTGAAGTACTTTTCAGGCCCATCTATCTCATAAAGCTTTGAAAGTCTGGAATGCGGAGCACCTTTGTTTACCTGTAACGTTATTACAATTGCTATATGAACCTGGATCATCCACGTGGACGATTTTCCGGCGTCTCTCCTTTATTATTTACCCTGATGATGACCTGATTACTACGAACATTAAAGTACATACCTGTGTAAATCGACTTATCGGTTCAGTTCATACCTCATCTTCCTCATTTCTCAACAAGCAGCAAAATAACTGAAGCGACAAAATATTGACATCTCCTTCAAACCTGATTCAATACCTTACCCCGGAATGTGTTACATGTGAACTGTTTGCTTCAATATTTTATTTATTTGAGTTCACAGTGAAATTACGATCTGCACTTTCATTTTGATAAGCCCACCGGAAAAATGTTGATAACTGGATATCTTCCTTGTAACTGTACAACTTACCTCTATCTCTCCTTCCATTCCTATAATGGTCGACAATTGATACTGATAAGCAGGATAGGTGTGTAAGGTGGAAGATTATTCCATTATTCATGCCTTCTGTGTCGCTGTGCTGTCTTCAATAATATGTGATCTTTGCGTTAGTCAACATTAAACATTTACTTTGTTCATATGCATAAGAAAGAAACAGTTTGACGACCCCGTCAATCCATAAACTTTTTCATCAACGAATATGTAGCATGCAAAGACAAACCGTAAACCTTCCTTTCCTGTAAATATGGCCTAATTTTAAACAATAATCATTCCACACCCAATATATCCTTCTATAGTCATATTTACTCCAGTGAATAGGCATGTTTGTGTCACATTATAATAATCATACAATCATACTTTCTCAAGAAAATGTGCTTATAATTTTGTCAAGTTAGTCAGGAATAGGATACAAATCAAATCAATGTGGTTGGGATTTAGTCTCATGATTAATTACTACCCGTTTCCTTTTGAGCTCATTTTAGACAATTCACACTGCATATATATGTATGCCGCATCACACGGGAAATTTTTTGATTTGCGTCTGCATAGCCAAGCCTGAGTACATGACGATTACATTTAATTTACATTACTGTAAATATTATTCCTTATCAGTTTTTCTTTTTTCTTTTTGTAGGATGTGTGATAAAAAGGGTTATAGTTAAAAAGGTAATAAATTGTTTGCTTTCTATCCACCACCACTATATATCATCCTCTCATAGATAAGAATGAAATGAAGCATTTATAAGCCATCCTAAAGGGGTACCTAGACACAAAAGTGTCAGTTATTTCAAAAGAAGGAGAGATAATACGATTTGATGACAAGGATATAAGTGGAACGACAATGATTAAATATGAAACTGATTTCTGATTCTGATGACTGATCTCATGATTCACATGATTCACATGAGGATGGATATTTCCAGACAAACATTGTTATCTTTCCCCATTGCTTCGCTTATCTTGTTTGTTGGCGTTGTTGAGTTGATTCTTTTTTTGGATTTTGGTTACACAAACATAACCACACAATGATTTGGGGTTGATGTTGATGATGGTGCCTTTGGCTGGGCTCGTTTGTGTACTTTGGCTTTAGATTTGAGCCTATAAATCTCACTTGGGAAAGCGTTTCTCTTCTCAATCCAACAAAAACTTGTCCAGCAATGGCTTCATCTCAAGTGGGGTGGTGGTGATTATCAACGAGAAGTTTACACTTCACACAAACTAACTATCAGTAAATGGGAATTTGGTGTCAATTTTTACCCATATCTTGTCGCCTCCCATCTCATAAAAGTTATTGGTCCCGGTACAAGAGCTAGAAAATCACCAGTTATCCTGGTTGAGTGGGACCGACTACTCCACACAAAGTCACCTTCCCCAACCACACTGACAATTTAGTTGTGAAACAGAGCCGTTAGAAATAACTGAGTTTCCACGTGGCAATTTTTATTGAAGGAATTCAGAATTTCTAAGAAATATCACCGGTAAAATTATTTTTGGTGTTAACTAGAGAGCCATGAGCCCCCCTTTAATTTGCAAAAAGCGGTGAGTTGGAATTGCAGATCTAGGCATGATGTAATTGCTAAAAGTTATGCCAGATCTAACTCTTCCAGCTCATTGATTATTGCAAAATCAACTTTTCTTGTTCTGAGGATTACGAGAACCCGACAATACGTGATTTTTTTACCTCTGAACACAAAAATCCCCAACGTAAGTAAGGAAGCGGATGCACATAAAAGCGTCATCATCGGGGCGGAAGTCGACTTGTCGTTAAAAGGATGTCAAAGTAATATTATATCGTATGGGTGGTTTTATGGACTAAGTGGAGAAGTGGTCTTGTCACTTTGAATTAAAGTGAGATTCAACTTCTCCAACTTATTTCAGCCACTATAATCAGCAAAATGTTACAAACTTTTGGACTTCAATAATGGCGGATGAAGCACGTATATCTCCGGAGACTGACGTAATTTTAGTTAGTCATATGCAAACATTTTACCTGGTAAAGATGAGTTCATGTTATAATATCTTGATGATGTAGTAACGAAAGATCATGGATAAATAAATTGGGAATGAATGAGTGTTAATACATTAATTTGTAATTTTATTTATATTCATGACTGCGCGTAGCATGCACAAATAAGTTTCAAATTATTTGCAAAGGCCAATTTAGCATTCTTTCTCACAAATATCCGATTTTAACAGTTTTTCTTGCATTACCCCGGCATTCTTTATCAACGAGATCGTAGCATAGCATTCATAACAACATGGATGTGTGACATAATCGTAGCATATGGGGCACTGTGAGTCAACCATATTTTAACTATGAAAACATTAATGTAGTAAATATCTCTGTTCATAAATTATCCAGTACTGCTGCCTTCATGAAAGGCTGCTGAATGAATTGCAATTTTCTCATTTTCCTGCTTGTCTGGAAAACCCAAAGTCAAAATAAAACGCACGTAACGCCACGCACCAAAAATGTAGCAAATACCAAACCGAAAATCTCCGCAAATTTTTGCAAGATATACATAAAATGTTGATGTGAACCTAATCTCGCATTTATTTTTATTTGCTCCTCTTTAGTACTTCAGTACGGCCTCATATGTGCTAGATATATATGTATGAGTAGTCAAAACTCATTTTAGATTGATTGATGGTAAATACACGCCAAACAAACATGTTGTTCTATCTAGCTAACTGTTGTGCATTTTAATGAATTTCACCTTGTACCACACAATCAGTTTAATTGGTGAGTAAAATGTGTCACAGCAAATGGTCCATTTATGTATAATGTGTAGAGTAGATGATCTTGTACCGTACGACAAAGATGATGAAATAATACTCACACACTAACTTTAGTTTACTAAAAGCATAATACATACTGTACATAATTAATTGTACGTATTTAAGTTGTATTGAAAAATTAGACTTTCAGTTTCAATTGAAAGCAAACTCCCAGTTAAATGTACATATTAGTCCATCTACATTCCATACTCCACAGTTCCATCATCACCTTGGACCTTTACGTAGGGGTTAAGTGAGACACTAGATATTGTTATCATCTCGTTATCTCGTAATCGACATCTTATCAATTTATTTAACCCACCAACATCACAAATAGGTAAACAATTTACCTTTCCATGAAAATCAATTTCACAATAGGATGCATTTTATCGCTACATCTGAAACAATCAGAGGGATCAATCTAGATCAGCTTATTCGAACGCTGGAATAGGTCCAATTTCCCAGCTAAGCGTTCGGTAAAGATATGTGATGAGATGCTGGATAGAGTTGGGGTGCTTTGATTTTATGTAACATCTCATCAACATGTTGGTATGATCATCTCATCGCATACGATACACGCTGGAGGAAAACATCTGACAAGTGCATGTGTGTTTGGGTTGGAATAGAAAGTCCCTGCTAGGGGCGTCCAATGTTATCTCTACCGTTATCTATTGTCCATTATATATAACAATAAGAACCGATAACCAACCCAGTGAAGAGTTACAATGCAAGCTTTAGTAAATGCCAGCGTGACAACACACCTATCTTCGTGCGGTAAGATTGTATTGGTAAGATAAGTTCGTTGTATGGAGGAAACGGCTCCAAATAAAATTGTTTACCTTAATGCTTTTGTGAGAGCAGCAATTTCAATTTCATAAGTAGTCATCGAATTGTCAAGGCCAAGCAACTTAAAACGGGTTGTTGTTTAATTGAACAGAAAACTAGCTTGTTCCAATTTCCGCTGCGTTTTGGAAACCTGTCAAGGTCAAGAATGCTCCACAACCAAGCGTTCATCAATGGGGAGTGGGTGTCGGCCAAATCGGGAAAAACTTTCGCAGGTACTGCATTCGCTACAATTTAAATGAAAAGCACCAATAAATAATATTTACATTACACTCATTTTTAAGCGCATTTACAACTACAACACTGTTTATTTCCACTTCCAGTGACGAATCCCTCCACACAGGAAGTCCTGACTAATCTACCCGATATGAACCATGAAGACACTGAGCTAGCTATCAAAGCTGCTCGAAAAGCATTTGAGAGCTGGAAGAACACGACTGGAAAAGTTAGTTTCTCATCCAAATTAATTTAGTTTGAATCGTTGTTGTTGTCTATACCTAAGGTCCTGAGGTGTTCATGACATGTAGGTGGACGCTAAATTCGTTCTTTTTTTGCATTTAGGAGCGTTCCAAAATAATGAGAAAGTGGTATGACCTCTCCGTAGCCAAACAGGAGGAGCTAGCAAAGGTCCTTACCTTAGAAAATGGAAAACCCTTGAAGGAAGCGGTCGGAGAGATCATTTACGCTAATGACTACATCGAGTTTTATGCCGAAGAAGCTAAAAGGATCCAAGTAAGAAGTTGATTTTGAGGTAATTAGATAGTTGATTAAATGATGTCTCTTTTTAAATAGTATTTTTTTTATTTAGGGAGAAGTCTTATCTAGCCCGATCCCATCAAAATCAATGCTGCTAGTTCGAGAGCCAATTGGAGTAGTGGGTATGCTCACTCCTGTAAGTTTCAAATTTTCCAGACTGAATTAGATAATTTGTGTTTTGTCCATTTCTAATGTTAATTTAAATGTTTGAAATATTAAACAGTGGAATTTCCCAACAGCAATGATTGCCAGAAAGGCTTCTGCAGCTATAGCCAGTGGTTGTACTTGTGTTATCAAACCAGCGGAGGATACTCCCATATCAGCACTGTTAATGGCGGAAGTTGCAAACGAAGCTGGAATACCTCCAGGAGTAATTAATGTGGTCACTGCCAGTAGAGAAAATTCACCTAGTGTTGGGCAAAAGCTCTGTTCAAGTGAACTGGTAGCTGGGATATCATTTACAGGTATGCAATTTGAGTAAAATATAATAATTCAGTTTGAATAATGAATGTACAAAATAATTAGTTAGTGCTATTGTTGCATTCATTTCAGGCTCAACCGCTGTTGGGAAAATATTATATAAGCAGTGTTCTTCCACTGTAAAGCGACTTGGTCTGGAACTTGGAGGGAATGCGCCATTTATAGTGTTTGAATCTGCTGATCTGGACAAGGCAGTGGCTGGATTGATGGCATCTAAATTCCGAAACTCTGGACAAGTTGGTAGATTAGCAGAAAGTGTTGATTTATATTATCTGATACTCAGAAAGCAACTTAACATGAATTTAATTTTCATGTAGACTTGCGTTTGTACAAACAGAATCTTGATTCAAGACAAGGTACATGACAGATTTCTTGAAAAAGTTAAAGCTGCGATGTCCACCTTAGTTGTTGGCGACGGGCTAAATCCTGATTCATCTATGGGCCCTCTCACCAACAAAACTCAGTTTTTGAAGGTAAAAATTGTACTTCTGCACATGCGTCCATTATTTATAGCTCTTCAATTCCTGCAATAATGCAAATACCTGTTTCCCGTAAAGGTTTCAGGATTAGTACAAGATGCAATTTCAAAAGGAGCCACAAATGTTTTAGGAGGCAAACCACATCAACTTGGAGGATTTTATTATGAGCCAACTTTACTCACTGGGATAAACCCTTCAATGCAGATTTACAGAGAAGAAGTCTTTGGTCCAGTGGCAATGACTATCAAGTAACTTACTCAATCGCAATAACTAGAAAATTAAAAACTCGCAGGACCACTGACTATTCAAACTTTAAAAAAAATCACTCTAATTTCGACTTTTACCTTTTCATAGATTTTCAACAGAAGAGGAAGCGCTTAAGATTGCAAACGACACCAGAAGCGGTTTAGCTTCATATTTTTTCAGCAACGACCTGTCACAAATTAGACGGGTGTCGAGGGCACTGGAATATGGAATGGTATGATTTTCTCTCTACAAAAAACTAAAATAATTCAATTCGATTGAAAACTCAAAGTTCACTTTTATTGATTTTTGTATCAGGTTGGAATTAACGAGGGGATAATTTCGGCTGCGGAAACCGCCTTTGGTGGAGTCAAGGAATCTGGGTTTGGCCGTGAAGGCTCTAAGCATGGAATCGATGATTATACCCATTTGAAATATTTGTGTTTTGGAAATTTATCTTAGAAATGTAGCGCAACGGATATGTGCGGAAATAGGCTTTAATCCACTATCATTCCATGACCAGCGAACTAATTATCTGTATATTACATCTATGAGACTAACAAAAGGTCTTCCATTTTGTCTTCCTTAAAGAGTATTCCATTTATGTATCTGATAGCTTTAATTCGTGTGCAATTTAATTGAAATTAAGCATGCTAACATTTACTGGTATATAGTATTGCAAACGCAAAACGTGCCAAGTTATTAATATTTCAATTTTGAAATTTTATTTTTGACTCAATATGTAAAATGCCAGTTGAGTTTACATAATAAAATAGTTAAAGCAATCATACATTTCCAAACTTTTGAATAAATTGTCAGCTTAATGGTGCATGATCTATCATTCTTAGAATGTTAGGTTAATTTAATTAAACGTGTACATTTCCCTTGATGAGATCCATTTTTTGTAATTACGGTTTGACCAAGTTTTCAAATGCATCATTGGACCAGCCAATTGGGTAGTTCAGTTTTGCACGGCTCGCTCTCAGGTGTGTGAGTAGTGGGGCAAAATATTCGTTAATTGCGGTTGCGTCCATCTTGTCCGTGCCAATAGTTTCGTTGAGAATAGTTGCCCAATGTTTTGAGTGCCCAGCTTCCAGGAGTTTCCTATCGGAAAAATTGATTAAAATATTTTTTGAATTGAGTCAAACTTTTTCCTTGTCTCATCAATTACCTCATTCTACTTTCACTACTTACTTAAGCTGTGCTCCAGCATCCTTATTCTGATAAAAGTCGCATTCATGAAGAGGACGGGCTGGATACTCACCAGCAGTTTGACAAAGAGATCTGTATAACTGGAACTGGAGAATATGACTGACGAAATAACGAATGTATGGGGTGTCACCTAAAGACAAAAAATAGGATTAAGCGGGATTCAATGAAATAATCCTTGAATTAAGTATATCATAAAATGGAACATAAAATTGTTAGTACCTGGAACGTGGTATTTTGAACCTGGGTCAAAGTCCTTCTCCGTTCTTACCACTGGAGGTATAACGCCTTGATATTCACTCCTGGAAAATAACAGTAATTTTAATCATGACTTATAACTAACTTGTAAATATGCATAGACATTATAATGTCTGAAGGTGTTACCTCATTTTCACCCAATTATAGGTAAGTTTGTCCCTTGGAATTGAGCCGTCATACATTTTCCAACGATAAGAATCCAACAGAAATCCAAAGGGGAGGAAAGCAATCTAGACATAACATCAATATTTTAATCTGCCTACTTTGGAAATAAGAAGTTTTTGTTCCAACAAGTTTCACTACCTTTTCCAATCCCATTTTCATTAAATAATTGACGGTTGACTCTTCAGACATTTTTTCATTGTTAGCGGCGAGTCCTATTTTCACCATGTGGCTTGGCGTGCTCACCGAGAGTGCCATAACATCACCGATTGCCTCATGAAAACCTTTGGAAATCAAGTGGTAAAACAAGTAAATTAGACTCGGGAGGTTTTAGAAAAAGTGGAACATTAAATTTAAAAGTAAAACGAAGATCTCTTACCTGGATTAGCCCCCGTTCTGAACGTTACCGGCAAGTCCTTATAGTTTAAGTAGTATTGTATATGACCAAGTTCGTGATGGATCGTAACAAAGTCCTCTTGATTTACTTTTGTGCACATCTTCACTCTAAAATCCTTCTTATTTGAGAAATCCCAAGCGCTATACATAACGTGAACGAAGGTTTGTATGCATCAATCAGCTATTAAAAATTTAGCGTTTCAAAGTTAAATAATTTTTGAAAATGATACCTTGCGTGACAGACAACTTCCCTATCCGTGGGACGAATCAATTGAGCATTTGGCCCAAAGGACATACTCATATCTGAAAGACCTAAACTCATGAAGAATTCATTGGCTGCCTCAAACATTCCAGTGACCCCTTTCAAGTCTGAAGTGTATCTCTGTAAGCAATCAATTAGTATATTAATAAATATTGTCATTTGGATTTACTTATCATGGTTAGTAAAAGCTTGAACTGCCACGCATTTTCCGGTTGCATACCTCCTTTAATGCTTCCGTAACGTCAAATTTCGACGCGTTAGGAAACGGGACCAAAATTCCATTCAAGTGCTCCCAGCTTTGACTCCACATATTCCCTAGTTATAATAGGAAAATTATGAATTTGTAAAACTTCAAAGTTTCTGCTGGTGCAACAAAATATTGTCTGCAGCTTACCAAAGAGTTGAGCTGGAATAGGATCATTTTCCCCGATTTGAGGATATATAGCCCTAAGCTTGTGACGAACATAGCCATGAAGTTCTTCATACAGTGGTTTCACTTGGAGCCACAACTCTTGGCAATCTGCTTGGAAAGTGCTAGATTCATAACGACGCCACCACAACTCCTTTAAGCTGGTAAATCCTGTTGTTAAATTATATTAGCATGAGGAAGTATAAATAAAATTATTTCAACAAAATTATTAATAGTTACATTTGCAGATTAAAATTTTAATAATTTGCATACCATTTAGTTTTGCAGCATCATTTCCTAAATCAACAAACTCATTGTATAAAGGTCGAAGTTTTTGTCCTGTAGCATCCCTCCATGCTTTCCAAACGTATGCGAGCTCGTCGTAGTCTCTACTTTCGATTAAGGTGTTTTCGATTCCTGTGAATATTTAATTGACAATACTTACGACCAATTATATAACGATACCAGAATTTAATAAAACTTATTTAATGTTTCGTATACTTACCAGGATTCAAATCCAGTCCTTCCTTCTCGAGGTCGCAATCCTGCTTCTTAAAGGGGCAAATTTTTCCCGTTCCATATATTTCCGTCATTTGGCTAGCAATTTTATTGTACTGCAACATATCATCAGTCAAAATTATTGATTCTTGTAAAAACATCGAATTTCGTTAATTATATCAGTAACTTATCAAGGTAATACTCACTCGCTTTAGCTTATCATCTGGCAGCGCAGCAGCTCCGATAACATTTAAGATCTTCAGTTGTCGTTTCAACAGGGGATCAGTAATTGATTCGACGTCAAAATGTCTAATGACATGTTGCCATTCATACTTATCATAATTAGCCACTACCAAGCCAAGAGCTTCGGAAAAGTCGCGAGCGGTAGTATTTTTCAGGTTGGTAACATAATTCCACTCCGCATGCGATGATTGTGTAGCGTAACTAGAGGCTTGTTTTTCGTATGTGTGGCGCAAGTAGTTCTTGGCCACCTCCTCGCAACTTTCTGTCATTTTGCAAAAATTGTCAGATTTAAATTATCACAATTACATACAAAAGATAAAATGTGGTGTGATGACCATTTTATATACAGTTATGAAATAACTACCTCCAAATCCGGGGACCTCTCCATTGTCATCCAATTCTTTGTCAATGTGATCAAACAGCGGTTTCAAGTAGTTTTTCAGTGAAGAAATAGACATAATTTTACTTCCGGTAATAGCCTCAAGGGCAATTGGCCAACCCTTGGATGAACCAAGCTCCATCATATTTCTGTCAAGAATATATTCATTGTGAAAAATTTCCAACAAGTAAGATTATCAACATAAATCAACTTTAGTCCAAAGAACTTTCTCAACTCACCCCAAAAGTCGACCAGCCTCCTTGCTTCCAGAAAAGTCGCATTGGTACAGTGGCTTGGAAGCGTTATTGCTGGGGTCATACTGGCCGGATGCAATGCACATTGCTTCATAGAATTGGAATTGAAGAATGTGACTAATAAAATATCGCAAATATTCGACATTCGTGACGATGTGGTATTTGGCAGCAGGATCAAATAGATTTGGAGACATGCGATCTGTTGGGGGTTGAATTCCTTGATTCTTCATTCTCAGTTCCCACCACCTTCTATTGTACTGGTTAGGACTTAACTTCCCTTCAAAAGCTTCCCAGCGCCATCCATCCATTGAGATTGCAAATGGGAAGAAGACGAGCTATAAATTGCAATTAAGTATATAGTAATATAAATCATCATCTTTGTTTTGTAAAAATATCCCATCGTGTCAACAGTTCACTTCTTTCGTAATTAAGCACCTTTTTCAGAGCTGTCATATACAGGAAATTAACATCAGTTTCCGTTACATCTTGAGTTCGTATTTCTGGTTTCTTCTCGTCACAAATTGATGCGTCCAGTCCCAATTCCAGTTCAAGATTACATTGCAAATGTTTCGGTGTGACCACAGCCAAAGCCAGCGCATCTCCAATTGCCTATACATATTAAAATGGTCATGTTTGAATCGAATTATATTTTGGTAAAGAGGTCCACTCTTGAAATTTACTTCATGGAATCCTGGATTGGCTCCATCTCGGAAGATAAAGTCTTGGTTGGAATACTGCTGAAAATATTCGATATGACCCATTTCGTGATGAACTGTTATCAACTGGTTCATATCAACTTTTGTACATTGCTTAATCCTATAATCAAATCACGCAGTAACTTAATTGAGATTACATAATTCTCCTTTTACTTCCATACATTTCAAATAAAAATATTACTTCCCAAGTACCTAAAGTCTTGGCTGTTTCTCCCTAAGCAAAAATCTTCAGCTGAGGCATGGCAGACAACTTCCCGACCATCGTCAGGACGCTGAAGCATACTGTTATTCCAAAACGTTTCTGTCATTGGAAGAAGCCCGAGATCAGTAAAAAACTTGTCAGATTCTTGGAACATTTTCAGTACAGTGTAATTCTAAAAACGAAACAAAACAAAAATATTCACATTACACCAACTAAAGCTGTTAATTATGCAGAAAATTGAAATTGTAAGATATCGATATGTCCTAAACATGCCTTTTTGATCATAGCTTCTGTCGCATCTAGATTGGGTGCATCTGGGAAAGGTTTGGTGATAGAATCCAGCTTGGTCCAGTCCTATCAAATAATCAATTTTGACAAGTGAAAACAACTAGAGTTGGCAAATTAATTAATTGTGCATATTAAATCTATTTAATTTCCACACCTGCGCCCACATATTTCCTGTCACGTATGATGGAATGTATCCGCACTTGCTAATAAGATTTTCATACTCTGGTCGCTTTCTCAGTTTCATTCTAACATAAGCATGCAATTTCTCGTACATTGGTCTGATATCCTCCCAAATGTCAAACATTTGTTGTTTAAATCCGGCTGCGGTGAACTCGGGTGTTTCATCATCGTAAAATACCATCCACATTTCACTCATATCTTTGAAACCTGTGAATGAGACAATATTAATATAATTTTAATGGTCTCTCCCTGGTAGAGGAATAGAAATTATAAATACTCGAATAAATCTGCTCACCATTTGCTTTTGCCATTGCCAATTGGAAGGACAAAAATTGCTGGTATTTCGCTGGTGGGACTAGTTCACTCATCTTGTCATGCCTGTGTTAACATACAAGTTATATGCTTAATTAGAAATTAAAACAGGGCAGCATTTCAGGTTACTCGACCTCAGGTCCTTACCAAGCGGTCCAGTAATGAGCCAGTTTTTTGGGGTCAGTTTCATTGTCAAGAATGTGCTGAATCTCTGAAATAGAAACAAAAATATTCAATAATTAATAGACCAAATTACAGATACGATTGAAAACAGAAAAAGGTGGAAATCCGACCAGTCTTGTATTGCCCCATAATTGTTTTTGTACAATACCTGGATCTAATCGGAGAGTGCAATTAGAAGGATTTTCATATTCACAAACGCCAACTGTAGAGTAAGCGGATTCCATGTCAGCTATCAATTGCGTCATCTAAGTTAGAAATAACAGCAATTCAACATAAACATCTGGGTTTATTTAGTTAACTTAACTACTACATTAGCGTGCATTATTTTAAACCTTTTCCACATCTGCGGCTGGTAAGGTTGATGGTCCTTGAATGGACAGGTATTTGAATTCTCTCCTGACGGTAGCATTGGTTATATCACGCCAGTTGGGAAACCTTGCAAAGATCTCTTACTGAACTTCAGCTTTAAAGTTGAGGTATGCCGTATCAGCATCAGTCTATATTTACACAAGCAAACCATTTAATGTCAATCGCTGACCTACCTTTAAAAACTATGAAATTATTTTTAAAAAAACATTTAAAGTCTACATGTTTACCGAAGCCCTCTCCGTGTCTTTAGTGACATTCGTTATGTAATTCCATCTTGTCGTTATTTGGCGATTGCATGCAGAAGAGTAGCGCGATTCCAATTCATTGAGATATTGCAAAGCATCTTGTTCCCCACCTGCGCGGGGCACTGGGCGACCAGGGTTCACAGGATTTGGATGAGCTGCCGCTTGACACGAATGAAGTAGAAAATTGAGGAGAAGGCATGCCAAGAAGAAGGGTCCCTTCCTGGAAGGGAAGTTGCAACTCATAATTGCAGATATATCGAACCGATCCAAGGTTCAGTGCCTATTTCTTAATTGGGTGTACGAACTATAATTGCACCAACTATTTTGTAGCTTTGCACTTCTCAAGAGTAACTGCTATACTGCGAACAACTTTGAAGAGATGGTTTTAATATTGCACTGCATCGTATATGAAGATTTTTTAAATCTTCAAGAACTGAATGTTTCCAATTGAGTGAGCACAGGATTGAATAAAATTCATTTGCAATACGCGTATTGTTAGTTCAATCTGCTATTGCTATTACAACAAAGAGATGAGAGCACAGCACAGTCGATATCACTCCACTATAGGGATTGCATGGAAAGTCTGTTCAACTTTGTCTTTCACTTATCATTTGCCATAGTTTGCCAAAGATTTCACGCTTTGTTGCTTTCCTCACAATGAACAGCGTTTACTGGGTAGCAATTACTCAGGTACACTCATCTACACAAAATACACATTTGGTGTCATCATATCATAAGGTCAAGAAACACATCACCTGAAATACCGATTTCAGTAAATCCTCCAATAATTTACGATGTTGACAGAAAAGGAGGAAGACGAACAATAAACTTTGTTTCATTTCTTGTTTAACCAGTTCCCTGTTCCGTGAACCTTGGCAGACTTCAAGCCGAGTACTGAACCATCCCACGATTTTAGCCAATAATGAATGGTTATATGACGGTATGTGTTTTTTGAAAAAGTATTTTGTTCAGATACTCCTCCTCATCTCTTTCTTTTCCAAGAAGCTAACGTGATTTGAATGGATACCTTGAAATTAAAAAAAAATCACTCCGTAAGACTAGTGCTTATAAATAGGGAAAACTACAGAACAATGCGCGTTTACTAGGAAATTCCTAGTAAAAAAACTGTCGTCTCGTCTCTATCAATGCCCTTGATTAAAGTGTTTCTTCAGCATGTATTCTATTTTAAGTGTCCGCACGCAAGTCGTTAAAATAGTGTGATGATAATGAAATTATTAAATAGTTTTACATAAACAGTTTCATGAATAGGCATAGGCTACGCTATTTTAAAATTGTTTCGTATACTGATTTCCAACATAAACTTAAGTATGTAAGTAATAGTGATCTTTATTAGTTAAAAACCGACCGTAATACGAATAACTCATCTCATAAATATACATAAATCGTTTTACTTGCGAAATCCCTCATTAAATTCATTTACATTCAAGTTGAAGGACGAGAGTGGTGGAGTGTGGACTTTCATTGTTGAGACATGCTATGTACACAATTTATCTGTAGCTTACCTGCTTTTGAGTCGTCATTTCTTTGTTTGAATTTTCTTAATGGGGATTAAGAACCTTGAAATGGGAGTCTATGGGATTGGGATTGGTAAATATGGTTTCAGGTGTGTCTATTTGTCGTCAAAACATGGTTGCATTTTCCTTTCATGGATTCAAGTTTTGTTGTTGTGAAGCAAGAACGTGTGGACCATGGGTATATTACGCATGGTCCGAACAATGCAACACACAGACTTGTTTGAATTTTTGACTGATTTATGTTTATTATTCTACAGGAGTAAGATGTCATAATTAATGTTACTATCTACTGAGGTCATTCCTCCTTGTATTCCACCAGTAAATGACAGTTGTAAAATGTTTGTAATAGAACCTTTTGCTGGATGAATATTTATGTAAGAAATTCATGAGCTTTTTCAGTGCCTATTATTCGTGTAAGAACAGATACAAAACCTAAAGTTCTCGTAGATGATATGCTTCGGGTACGCATGAGTTACATTTATACTTATTTTGCTTGTGACAAAAGATGTTCAAGACAATTGACCTTGTCAAGGACATATTAAAACCAATACTTCCGATTCTTTGATTCAAGCAAAACTGTTGAGAAGTATTATTTTTGCTAATTAGCGGTAAAAACTTTTACAGATTAGTGGAAGTAGAAGCAATGATCTATTTATTTTGTATCGCAAGTAATCTATTTGATTTACAGCTCAAAATTTGACGTTCAGTGGTTAGGATTTTTTCTCGATTCCAAATCCTAGTTTACTTACCTAGTTAATTGCTAGTGAAGTTTGATACGTCAACGTCAACAGTTACGAGAATATAAAAAACTCAAAATTTTTCCTTATTTACTCCGCAGCCTTAAATTATTAACTGCTAGAACTTCAACTAATAACTTTTTATTTTAGTAATATTCCACAACTCGATCTGATTATGCGCTAATTGGAACACAGATAAACAATTGACTGCTGGACTACTTAAATATAATTGACGCCAATCGACGGTATTTGTATATGTTTGCAATAGAGTATTATTAACTGGCTCCAGTTGCAGAAATCTGCAGCAGAAATAAATCTGCATTAACCTAATTATGTTGTTTATGGATTGCAAATGCCCAATTTAAATTCAATTTGTAAATCATACGAGAGCAGAGATTTTTGCTATGCAAACAAAGGCAAGGCAAATTCCCATATCCATTTCATGAACCGTTTATGCTAGGTAGGTAGCGTATGTCTGCAGAAATGAATGATCTTTGTAAACTGCACTGGGCTGCTGTCCAAGGTCTTCTTACAGATTGTTGAAGTATCTGCATTCAGCCAAGGTGGCTGAATTTTGCTATTTAACTATATTAAGGAATAATTAACAATCTCAAGTTGCAAAAAGCCAGTATACCGTGGGGTAAAATTGTACTGAAACAAAGAGTTTCTCATTGAAGTGTGACATCATGCAAGATTAACTCGAATTTAAGAATTGATACTAAGGTACGTTTTAATTGCCGAATCGAATGATTGAACTTTTTTTAATTCAAGTTAAAACACAGCTCACAGGATACATACCTACTTGTAAATTAACCTCGAGGTTTTGACTTTTTCCAATTATTGGTTAAATTGTTGTTTATGCTAAAGGTCTAGAAACGTTTAATCGTCGTTTACGATCGATAATTTAGTACCAATTGTGTGCGTATAATGTAATGAAAAAATGGCTCATTAATAAAGGATTTTTGTGTGCAACAATATACACCATCTATTAATGTTCTCTTACATCAACTTAATTCATATTTATTATCACGTATATCCTTTCCATTTACTAGTTGCTTCATATTAAAATATTGCCTCCTTATTTGTCTTCTTAACTTCATAAATATAAGTAATACTTAACTCCATATTATAAAAAATACAATTTACCTTTTAAAATATCATAACAAAATTTACAAATCATGTTGAAGCTTATTAATCAGACTTATCCGTGAGTAAATTTGCGCCTTTCCACTGAACGGTTTTCCCCAAAAATAGGATTAGCTCGTTGAGTTCTCAATTCTCTCCACTTTCTAAGATAAACTGTATGCTCAGATTCCAAACGCTTCTGACTTTCTCGGTGCTCCTGGGAAGCTCTGTGGACAATGCTTTTTAGTTGGGCCATTGCCTCGTCTATCACTTCTATTGTTTGCTTAATCAGTTCCCGGCGACGTCGAATGTTATTGAGATCCTCGACAATGCTTCCTATATTAACAGTCGCAGGATTTGCCTCTTCCATATTCATTTGACTTTTTTGGAGATGAGATCAATTCGAAATGGGTTTCCGATTGTAGTGGCTCCAATGACCTTGATAAAATTGACAGGATGAGGATTGACAAATTGAGAAGTAGTGGAACATTTTTTAAAAATTTAGCCGTAGTATACATATTCGGTTGGAGCACACAATACATATTATAAAGTATTTTTTAAGCTTTTCTTACTTTGACCAGGGAGAATGCTCAGCTTTGAGTTGGCTTCCAATCAAAACAGAGGCAACTGTATTGAATGTCTA
>JAQGAH010000958.1:0-20944 GCA_034696885.1 Lepidocyrtus paradoxus | reverse complement strand
GGCACAGCGGTATACTCCCTCTTCTGTCTCACTCGAAAATTATGCAGAGCAATAATAAAGAACACGCATTTTTGTCGTAAATAGCATACATGACCATTGGCCATTGCATACCACCAGCAGAACAGAAGAATAAAATTTTTATATCATTTCCTGGTCCAACTGAACGAACAAGCAAAACATTCAAGTGCACGACAAGTAAAGTCAGTACATAAGTATCCTTTAATAAGGTTGATTTGAGAATTATAAATCTGATGAAGCGGACTGATACTGCATCATCGTAAATGGGAAGAAATGTTAATTTATGACATAAGAAATATAACACGGCAAATCTCATTAGGGCATATGAAATTCAATATTAATGGCTTTTGTATGCTTTTTTATTCACAAAAAAATGGTTCATCTTCTTCTCCAGAGACTATATTGAGTAGGTAGGTATTTTGTAAATACATTAAACAAAAAATGAATGATCGGTCCTATCTACATTATTATCCTTACTTGCATTTTTTGGTCTTCCTGCTAGATATGGCTGAAAATTGGCATAATAGCGTAACAATGACATAACATATATTTAACTTACCTTTTAAGTTCAAGTTTGATTTAAGTCTGCACCGGGAATGTCTATTTAAAATTAGGACTTTTATTAGAAGCTTGTGTAATGGGATTGAACTTGAAATTTACTTATGCACCGCAGGTCTTCAACGTGTTTTTCATGATGTCCGAAGTTCCAGCTAGCTACAAATTATAATTTATAAATATATCATGCTTGTCCTCACTAATAGTCTCATTTCATTTCATAGCATGCACGTTTTTATTGCCTTGCCTTACATGCAGGTCCATCCATAGTTATCCTTATTTCCGCCATTGAAAAAAAATCGAACAAATGTGCATGAAATACGTACAAAAATACCACCTATCTTTATTTCATTGTTAGCGGCAGGGAAATACATGAGATGTGATAATGATGTCCCATGACAAAACACAATGTCACACAATGTGAGTAGGACGGGTAGGAAGTCCCTTATTGCTTCAGTATTTACTATTAAGACTGTATTCCATAAGCTATAGTAAACGAAGGAAGAAATGAAATTGAAGAAATTCCAACTTAATTTAATTCAATGTATTTACAAACTACGAGATTACGTTAAAAAAGCATGTTGACATTACAAATGCATCAGTGTGATGATATAAAACATGCAAACGCAAAGATCAGGATTTTGATCTTACAAATTACCTTCATTAATTATAAATTCATAGCATGATCATTTATCACCATTCAACCCTTCTTCGATTCTCGATTTTCATATCAACCCATCGTCTCTTTGTCAATCAAAAGGGTATTTCTTTGTTTCACACAAACCATAGCTCAGCGTCAACCGCCGTCAGCTCCTCTTCCGATTTAATAATGCTTACTTTTATAGGCCTAATCTAAATTGTAGATAGAGCCGATGCGTGCAGTTCAACGTGAGGTGAGGTGAGGGAGCAGAGAGGAGGTAATACTTTTACCTGAGCTAAATATACTCCAATCAGTCAAAGGTATTGCACTGTATTAGTACCGATAACTAAGCACCGACCGAAGTAGGGATGAATGCAGGAGAATGCGGTTTGGCGTTCCTTTGGGGACTGGGGAAGGGGAAACAAAGAACGTTATAAAACTATCTGTATATTACGTTATCGTTCTTAGTTTGCCCGGCCCTTTCCATATTATGATGATACATTCATGTACAAAGGTGTTTGCAAACTAAATTGTAAAGTGATGGAGCCTTAGATTGATTAGGCAACTGGAGCTGAAAATGATAACGTAATATACAGAAAATCTCTAATACATATACTCCTCACAGGAAGCCTGAACCAGTATACATGTTATTTGCATATAGCCATATCGCATAAATAAGACAATATAACGGTGACAGGGTATCGTATCCTCATACATGGTTTATATCGTTTTATGGCTTTGTCTTGTCCCTTCCAACAAGAACAAGAGGGAACGCGAACGCTGCTTTACGCCGCCAAACTGCCTCCTCAATACATGGAATAGATGGGATGAAAATGTTTTTTTGTTACATCATCATCCCCATCATTTTGTATACGATAAGGATAGGCAAAGCAAAATAGGAGGTTTCTTCAGTTCCCTTCTCGTCAGTATCTGCCTGCCTAAGCTAAGCAGCATAAGTTTCTGCATTTTTGTTAATGTCCGATTTGACATTTGAGATAGTTTTTGAAAAAGTTTAAATAGACAATTAGTTAACCTTACTAGTTAGGAAATGTCATCTGTTCAAGATGACGAGTCAGTGCACGGTAAGTTTCATTATTTGTAGTTTTATCGATGCAAACTAACTAGTTAAAAGTGCTCTAGACCGGCATTAGCTCGCAGGGTTAGATTTTTGTTAGGAGCAAGTCAAGAGAATGTTCAGGGTGTAGGAGAAGTTTGTAAGGTTGCGTGCTTGGTAAGGTGGTGGTGCCCAAGTTGAGTTTGCTCACCCTGAACATATTATTGTTGTGTGGGGAGGGAAGCCATTTTGGAAATATTTTCGGGAAATTAAGAAAAATTAATTGTTAATTAAAAATTAGTCCATTATTAACTCCCATGATCAGCTGGTGTGAAGTATATGCAGGGAAATCAGATGATGGGTGGGATGAATGCACGATTCTCATAAATTGTTATTATGCAGTTCATTGCCTTATAGCGGATGGATTTTCTTTTTAAAAATGAATTGTAGTATAATTTAATAGAAGATTAAGGTGTTAATTAAATTGGAGAAATCGTTTGAAAGTTTTGATTTATTATTTTTAGAAGAGGTCGAAGAACAGGAAGTAGTCGAACCGGAGGAGATAGGTGAAGGTGACAGCACTACTCCCACCAAAGTGGTTGAGGATGAAGAGGACGTTTCGGCAGAGGAAGATGTTACCCTTCCGGTAATGATTTTATACAAAAAGATTTAATGTTTTTGATTCTCACAAGGCCAAGTCTAAAGTTTTTGTTGTTTTAGGCATAATGAATAATTTATTATTGTTGCTTATATATGGTGTCGTTACAGGATGACGATGACGATTATGAAGATCCAGAAAGTGCAAAGAAAAGGAAGAAGCTAAGTAAGAAACGAAGAACTAAAAGTGAAAAGTCCAAGAAGAAGAAGAAAAAGAAGAAGTCATCTGACAGTGGGGAGGAGGATGAATATGGTGTTGCTAGTGTCGAGGAAGAAGAGGTCAAGGAAGATTCAGATTGTGGAACCAGTAAACGGAGCAGCAAACGGAATCGCACTCCAAAAGCTGCTCCTGATACTCCACAAGAAGAAGGTTTGTGAAATATGCATTTAATTAACGTTGAATACATAATAATTTGTCACTTGAATAAGAAGCAAGCTAACGAACGTAACATAATCTTGGATATTTTCAACAGAAGCTGAATTGCCTAGCGTTGAAGACGTCTGTGACCAGTTGGGACTGCAGGATGTCGAAATGACCTTTGACGACGATGACTACCGCGAACTGCAGACTTACAAGTTTTTCCAACAGAATGTCAGGCCTGTTTTACAGAAAGAAAATCCAAAGGTCAGGAAGTGACTAAATATATCAGTAGCAGACACATTGCTTTTTTTGTTAACTTTCCTAAGTTGAATTATATGTTGTATTTGCCCGTGATATACATCTTTTTGCTCTATTGCTGCAGGCTCCTGTCTCAAAAATCATGATGTTGGTTGCTGCAAAGTGGAGAGTGTTTTGTACAGAAAATCCATATATGAACGAGGAAGAAGATAAAAGTAAAGAGGAGGCCCCAGCCGAATCATCTCGTGCAGAAGAGGAATATGACGACGATGAGGATGACGAAGACAGTAAGTCTTCTTCCAAAAAGAGTCGCCGAAGTGGCAGGAAAGGAAAATCTAAAGGAAAGGGAAAGACCCTAACCCTTAAGATTAGAATCGGCAAAAGGAAACGGGGTAGTTCGGTTAGTATATCATATCACATGTAGACTTGTTTGTCTGGAACCATCGTTTTATGTCCGTTGCTAATATTGTTTATTGTATGTATGCTATAGGAGGAAGAAGGAAATAGTCAATCTGATAAGGATTCTGATGCAGAGTTTGAACAAATGTTGAAAGAAGCAGAGGAGGTTTCCAAAGATGAGGAAGCTCAGACAAAGAAGGATGATGGGCCAAAGAAGAAAGCAAAGACAAAGATTGGCAATAAATATAAGAAAAAGAAGAAGACTAAAACCACGTCGAAATTCCCAGGCGGAAAGGACGACGAAGAAGGATTAGAGGTATTACAGTTATTATGTTAAATGCCAAATGCTAAGATACATAAAGTACTTTGGTGATCGGTTAGTAATTTATGGGTTTGTTTTGGATCGAGAAGCAAACAGATCATCAGGACTACTGCGAGGTCTGCCAACAAGGCGGAGAAATTATTCTATGTGACACATGTCCTAGAGCATACCATTTGGTTTGCTTGGAACCGGAATTGGAGGAAGCTCCAGAAGGGAAATGGTCATGTCCACATTGTGAAACTGAAGGCACGAAAGAAGGAGATGACGATGATGAACACAATGAATTCTGTAGGAAATGCAAAGACGGCGGCGAGCTACTTTGCTGTGATTCTTGTCCCTGGGCATATCACACTTTCTGTTTGAATCCTCCCCTAACAGAAATTCCAGATGGAGATTGGAGATGTCCTCGCTGCGCTGTATGTTTTTAGTATTTATTTTATAATTATTATTATTATATGGTAAATACACACTTGACAGAAATTAAAATTTTGCTAAATTTTGTTTCAGTGCGAGGCATTGACGGGAAAAGTTGACAGGATACTTACTTGGCGATGGGTAGAAACAAAAGAAGAACGAGAAAAATTCGCTGCAATGTCTGAAGCGGACAAAAAGTTTGCGCCCAAACCAAGTCGAGAGTTTTTTGTTGTCTGGGTTGGTATGTCGTACTGGCATTGTGAATGGGTTCCAGAATTGTCAATGGAAGTTTTTCATCCATCAATGTTACGGGCGTACTTCAGAAAAGTCGACAGTGAAGAGCCTCCGAAATTCGATGATGACGAAACATCTCTTCGTAGAAGAAAGAAGAATGACACTGAAGTTGACCCTCTAGAAGAAAAGTATTACCAGTATGGAGTCAGACCAGAATGGTTACTAATTCATCGTGTCGTAAACCATCGTACTTTGAGGTGTGGCACTGTTCAATATTTGGTTAAGTGGCGGGAGCTGTCATATGAGCGTGTTTCATGGGAGGATGACAACGAAGATATTCCCGAATTCAAAAAATTTCAGGACATCTACCATGTAAGATTCACTTAATCATTCTACATCCAATTGTTGAACAAATTCTATTTTATTCATTTCCCTTATATTCCTAAACATATTATGTTATATTTGTTTGAATTAGGAATTCCGAGCAGCTGCGTTGGGTGATCCTGGGTATGCAAGAAAGAGAGATAAGAAAGGGAAAAAATCAAAGGATTTCACTTTGTAAGTTAACAATTCAATGATTTGTTAGAAAATTTATTATTCTATTTACTATTACTGTTTAGGAGATAATGGTTTTTATTGTTTTTAAAATTCTAGCAAGTACATAACTCCAGCACCAGACAAGCCCACAGCAGAATTGAAGCGAAAATATGAGGAACAACCGGACTATATCGGGATTAATGGCATGCTGTTGCATGAATATCAGTTGGAGGGTTTGAATTGGTTACGTTACTCCTGGGCACAGGGAACAGACACTATTCTTGCCGACGAGATGGGTCTTGGAAAAACCATCCAAACTATCGTGTTTTTGTATTCCTTGTTCAAGGAAGGGCACTGCAGGGGACCTTTTCTGGTGAGAATTTTAACACATACAGTCACATTCTATAACAGTATTTCAGATATCAAGATTTGTAAATTATAATCTAATAAACTTAACCATTACCGATTCAATTCCTTAGGTCAGTGCACCACTATCAACAATTATCAATTGGGAAAGAGAGTTCGAGACGTGGGCTCCAGATTTCTATGTGGTTACCTACATTGGGGACAAGGATTGTCGTACAGTAATTCGCGAGCATGAACTTTCGTATGATGACGGTGCGGTTCGTGGAGGCGGTAAAGCTTCTAGGCTGCGAGGTTCTGTCAAGTTCCATGTTCTACTTACTTCCTATGAGCTGATTTCTATTGATGCAGCTTGTCTTGGATCAGTTGATTGGTCTGTATTGGTTGTCGATGAAGCCCATCGGCTTAAAAATAATCAATCCAAGGTACACACAAATTATTTCAATTCATTAGGATTCGTATCCATACAGCGATCAAATATTTGTGAAAAGTAAAAATACTAATGAATCTCTAATTATGTATGTCGTTTGAATTTGTTGTAGTTTTTCAAATTTTTAAACAACTACCAAATCCAGTACAAGCTGCTACTTACTGGAACACCTTTGCAAAACAACTTGGAAGAACTATTTCACCTCCTTAATTTCCTTAGCCCAGAAAGATTCAATGATTTAGCTGTTTTCCAAAGTGAATTCACAGACATCAATAAGGAAGATCAAGTAAAAAAGTTGCACGACATGTTGGGACCTCACATGCTCCGGCGTCTGAAAGCTGACGTACTTAAGGTAAACAGCAACAAACTAAAGGAATCGCTATTGTTTTTCTATGCATTGACCACTTTGAAATATAATATTGATGTAAATGTTCTATTAGAATATGCCTACCAAATCCGAGTTTATTGTCCGTGTGGAGCTATCGCCAATGCAGAAAAAGTACTACAAGTATATTCTTACTCGAAATTTTGAAGCCCTCAATCACAGAAGTGGTGGTCATCAGGTAAAAATCATGAATTATTAATTCTACATCAAGTACATTCATTTAATAGTTTTTCTCTAAAAGTATTGATCAGAGTTCAAATATTTTAATCAAAATGTATTATGAATTGGTTTTTAGGTAACACTGTTGAACGTTATGATGGATCTGAAAAAATGCTGCAATCATCCGTACTTGTTCTCCGCTGCAATGATGGAAGCTCCCACTATGCCTAATGGTTTATTCGAAGTCCAGGCACTTACGAAAGCGTCCGGAAAATTCGTTCTTTTGCAGAAAATGCTAACTATATTAAAGGAACAAGGTCATCGTGTTTTGATTTTTTCCCAAATGACAAAGATGCTTGATATTATGGAGGATTTCATGGAAGGAGAAGGGTACAAATACGAGAGAATTGATGGAGGAATCACTGGTGCTTTGCGTCAGGAAGCCATTGATCGTTTCAATGCCCCGGGAGCTAAGCAATTTGTCTTCCTTTTGTCAACAAGGTACTAGAAAATTGTCATGCATGTGAATATGATTTATGATAGCTAGTCAATATTGGAAAATCTGATGAATATGGTATCTGTTTTTTGTTTTGTTTTAAAGGTCTGGTGGTCTTGGTATTAACTTGGCGACTGCTGACACTGTCATCATTTACGATTCCGATTGGAATCCTCATAATGATATTCAGGCCTTTTCCCGAGCCCATCGTATCGGACAGACAAGCAAAGTCATGATCTATCGCTTTGTGACAAGAAACTCCGTGGAAGAGAGAGTCACTCAAGTTGCTAAAAAGAAGATGATGTTAACTCATTTGGTCGTACGACCTGGAATGGGAAAAGGTGGCAACTTTTCGAAACAAGAACTCGATGACATTATTAGATTCGGTACAGAGGAGTTATTCAAAGAAGAGGAAGGGAAAGCTGGAGATGATGTGTCAATCCATTACACCGATGAAGCTATCCGTGACTTGCTAGATCGATCAAAGGAAGGAATTGAACAGAAGGAAAATTGGGCAAATGAATACCTTTCTTCGTTTAAGGTGGCATCGTACGCTACTAAAGACGGCGAAGAAGAACCTGAAGATACAGAAATCATCAAACAAGAAGCCGAAAATACTGACCCTGCCTATTGGGAGAAGTTACTCCGCCATCATTACGAACAGCAGCAAGAAGATTTGGCCAGATCTCTTGGAAAGGGAAAACGTATTCGTAAGCAAGTGAACTACAACGATACCAACGATGGTCGAGATGAAAATTCTTGGCAAGATAACGTTTCCGAGTACAACTCTGACTTTTCTGCACCATCTGATGATGAAGGAGAGGATGGTGACTTTGATGACGGAAGTAAGTTTGCATTTATTTTCGAACTAAATTGAAAATATCCTATTCCATATTTCGACATTTTATTGTCAAAAGCGAGTTATTTACAAAAGAAGGGTTTCATTTATAAATGATATTTTAAACAAGTTCTTTATAATTTTGTAGCCGAAGCTGGTACTAGGCGAAGACGACGTGGAATGGAACGTCGCGAGGAACGAGATCGTCCATTACCTCCTCTTTTGGCTAGAGTTGGTGGCAACATTGAGGTACACTATAAGCGTTCTATCATATTATATATTTTTGTAACCTTCTGGACACATTATCATAGTTTCAATTTCCATTATTATGGAATTCATTGTTATGTTGCAATCAGATAAACTGACATTGCTGCATAATCATTTTTGAAACTAACAATAACTAAAACAAGTTAGGACAGAACACCAAAAGACTCTAGTGTTTTGTTAAAGCGGTGTTTTAACACAATCAGTGAAGTTTGAATTTGAAGCGTTAACATTATTGGGACATATTCAAACTTTTCATTGTTTATGTAATTAGGTTCTTGGATTCAATGCCCGACAGCGGAAAGCTTTCCTCAATGCCATCATGCGGTATGGAATGCCACCTCAAGATGCTTTTAATACTCAATGGTAATTAGCTTTAATTTATAAAAAGATCAATTCAGTGGTATGTATACTGGAGTAAAAACTATAAATTATATATGTGCCATTTGATATTCTGCAGGCTTGTAAGAGATCTTCGTGGAAAATCTGAGAAATGCTTTAAGGCGTATGTTTCCTTGTTCATGCGCCACTTGTGTGAACCAGGTGCAGATAATACGGAAACGTTCGCCGATGGTGTTCCAAGGGAGGGATTAAGTCGTCAACATGTCCTGACTCGTATAGGTGTTATGTCTCTAATCAGGAAAAAAGTGCAGGAGTTTGAGCATATCAATGGACTATATAGTATGCCAGAAGTTATTGAGAAGCTGTTAGCGAAACAAGCAGCAGAGGCAGCTGAAGCGGCAGCCGCCATTGCACAGGCTGGGGAAGAAGCTAACGGGAAACCGGAATCGGCTATTAGTGATACCCCAAAAACCGAACTTGGAGAAACAAAAGAAGATGGTTCAGACAAACCTTTGGCTGAAGGAAATGGTTCTACTGAGGATAAAGAAGATAAGGAAGTGAAGGAAAAAGAAGAGGAGCAAAAGGATACAGAAGACGTCGACAATAAGGATGTAAAGAAAGAGGCTCCTATGGACGTTGATGAGAAGGAAGAGAAAGAGGAGGAAGGAAAAGCTACAACAGTTAAGGATAAGGATGAAAACAGTGAAGAGTCCACCAATGGTGACAAAAAGCCAGAAGAAAGTAAAATGGAAGTTGATGAAGAAGATTCAAAGGAAAAGGATGACTTAAAGACCGAAGTAAAGGAGGAAAAGAAAACGGAAAAGGAAGAGCCAAAGTCTGAAGGGGAAGAGAAAGAAAAGGATAAGGAACAAACCAAGACAGATGAACCAGTAAAGAAAAGAAAATTCATGTTTAACATCGCTGACGGAGGCTTTACTGAGCTGCACACCTTGTGGCAAAACGAGGAGAAGGCTGCTGTACCTGGCCGCGAATATGAAATCTGGCACAGACGTCATGATTACTGGCTATTAGCTGGCGTTGTTAATCATGGCTATGGACGTTGGCAAGATATTCAAAACGATCCTCGCTATGCCATTATTAACGAGCCATTTAAAATGGATATGGGAAAAGGAAACTTTCTCGAAATCAAGAACAAGTTCTTGGCTAGGCGCTTTAAGGTAAACATGACTGCTGGTTGTACGTCCATTTTTTTTCAAATAATTCAAATGTTTGAGAATTTTGTAAATTCATGTTTTCCTATTAATTTTGTAGCTGCTGGAACAAGCATTGGTGATTGAAGAACAACTACGTCGGGCTGCATACCTGAATCTCAGCCAGGACCCTGCTCATCAATCCATGGCTCTGAACTCTCGCTTTGCGGAGGTTGAGTGTCTTGCCGAATCGCACCAACATTTGGCAAAGGAAAGTTTGGCAGGCAATAAACCTGCGAATGCAGTTCTGCATAAGGTATTTAGTGCTGACATACTTATAAATTGAAATAAATGAAATAATGTCATGATTTTGGGCAGTGACATAGTAATTCATTTTTCCTTCTATTCTTGACAGGTTTTGAATCAACTTGAGGAGCTCTTATCAGATATGAAGTCTGATGTAAGTAGACTACCAGCTACATTGGCAAGAATTCCTCCTGTTGCTCAAAGGCTCCAGATGTCTGAACGGCAAATTCTTTCACGACTTGCCAGCACTTCAACAGCAAGTGGTAGCACGGCTACTTCCTCAGTCACTGGCACAATTGGGTCACAGTTTCCAGCAGGATACCAAGGCAGTTGCCTCGGTGGTACAAATCTTGCTCCGTTCAGGCCCCAATTCACGCTTCCTGGTCAAGCAAACATTATCCCTCAGGCTGCTTTCCCTGGAACCACACCACCGCAGTGATGTATCTCACTTAAATAATGTAATATAATGTCTTAACTATAGGTACTAGCAGTTGTAATTGTAAGGGTAATTTGTGTACAAATATCGCCGGTTTTTAGTGTCTCACATGTTGGTAATGTGGTGTTATTCCAAGTTTTTATTTAAAATTTTATGTTGTGATAAGATTTTTTAAAGTTGAACAAGGATTTCGTAGTTAATTCTTAATTATCTTAATTATTACTAATGCGATATAAGTTACCTACTGGTAGTTAGAAATAGCTATTACTGTTAGTTAGTAATATTGTCAACTTATTATTTGCAAATCGATTCGTATTTATCCTCATGTTCATATGCGTCATGCTTAAATACTATAAACTATGTGTTAAGAAGATTCACATTCTTGTGCGTGTGACAGCGGCTATCGGTAGTTTTTTCATTATTAAAACTTTGTATTGTCAACCTTGCACAAGTAAAAAAAAATTGGATGTATAGTACAATAAAAGTCTGTTCTTTTCTGAAAGAAATCATAAAGTTTTGGTCATGCAAATTTTCTGTTGAAATGGAGCTGGAGCTATTGCTCTAAAAATCGAAGAGCATATTTGCATATTTAAACATACTTATGCATCAACTACTAATAATAAAAATTAAATTGAAGAGGGGAGACACTTGCAGTGTTGCGGTAAATGTAGCATAAACAACAACAATCAACGAAAATATTATCAACTCTTCTAATGGGGCATTAGGAGACATGGAAAAATACTTTCTCTCTTCTTTTCCCATGGGTTTCATTGGTAATACGATGAAAGGGAATGAGTGCACTGATATTGACGGAAGCATTTGTAATCAAATCAAATCTATCATCAGACCAACACAGGACTAAGGAACGTCAACTTTATTTAGTGTCTTTATGAAATCATCTTAATTATTCAGTTCCTTACTTCCGGGTGATTACTGCTGGTCATTTGATGTTTACTTTGGCCCCTTTGTTACAGAAAGGTAGACAGTTTTCCATTATCGTATTCGTATTGTAACAGGTGACAGGAGCAGGGGGACTGATACAGCTGAAGTGTATTTTTTTGATCCGGAACGTAGCTTTTTGTAGGGCATTTAGTTGATTTGGGCAGCTAATAGCAAATAATTACTTGACGTTATCACCAATTTGTGGCATTGTGGTCGTGTTGTTGTTAAAAAGTAATTATTGAGGATTTGAGGCCCTTATTCCGCCAGCGTTTTCACAAAGTGTGAACTTGTCCTTCCTGTCTGTTTTTTGTGTTCTGCTTTGTTTTGTTGTTAAGTCCATTAACAGCTACATAACTCAAAATAAAAGTACTAACTACCATCCTGAATGAATTTGACATTTAAAAAATTAATATTAAATTGGTGTGTCTAGAAACTGGGAGTTATCTTTAAGTATTTTTGTTCACAGAAATAGTTAAAATGTCTAGTCGCGGTGGAGGATTTCGTGGAAGAGGACGTGGCCGCGGTGGAAGAGGATTTGGAGGAGGAAGACATCAACACGGTGGAGCCTATGGAGGTGGAAGAGGTGAACCTAGAACAGAAGAATCATCAGAAGGGGGAGGCGGTAGAGGCGGAGGAGGGAGAGGGAGACCCCCTGCACATTTAAAGGGAAAAGCCATTGGGATGTGGTACGCCATGCGGAGTAAAGACAAGACTAGGGAAAACTTGGTAATAATGACTAATAAATAATTTTAGTTAGCAATTATTTGATCTTAAATTAAAATATTTCCTTATCTGGTGTTAACATGTAATTTTCTCGTATAGCCAACTGTCCGATTAACCGATGCTAGTAGGGTAAAGATTATGGAACTGGTTCGAGAGTTGGAAAAGTTTGATGCAAAGTCTCTAGTCAAATCTGAAGACTCTGACTTTATGCAGCGATACAGGCAAAATATATTTGGCAACGCATCCGCTGTGTCAGCTTCGGAACTAAGTCAGGAGGAGGCAAGTGTACTGGAGAGTCCTAAGAAAGAGAACGTATCAAGAGTTGATGAAGCGTTACTTGAAGACCTGGAGCGGAAGCAGCAGAGTCAGAACTACCAGAAACTGTTGAAATTCAGGGAAAAGCTTCCAGCATATAAGCACAAAGATGAGTTTTTAAAGCTGGTCTCTGAAAACCAAGTAATCGTGGTATCCGGTGAAACTGGGTAAACTAAATAAGTGTAAAAACCTCAAACCCTATTCTCTCTGTACAGAAATTGAGAAATTTATTGTTTTATTGTTTGTTCTTTGAATATTTAGTCATTATATTAATTACCTACAGGTGCGGAAAAACGACCCAGTGTTGTCAGCTAATTTTAGATGAAATGATTAAGGCGGGTAATGGTTCTATATGCAAAATTGCATGTACTCAACCAAGAAGAATCAGTGCCATTTCCGTCGCCGAGAGGGTTGCAGAGGAGAGGGACGAGAGAGTTGGAGCAAACTCTGTGGGATACAGTATTCGTCTGGAGTCGAGATTACCGCCAAGCGAATTCGGTACCATCCTCTTTTGTACGACTGGAGTCATTTTTCAGCATTTAAAGGAAGATCCCCGGTTAAGTAAATTTAGTCATATTGTTGTGGATGAAATTCACGAACGGGATGTTCTGTCGGACTTTTTACTGGCTATTTTGAAGGATCTCATTGTGCTTCGGCCCGAGCTAAAGGTGAGCTCACTACAGCGTCAGAATTTGTTTTGGGACAAACAAAATATACAACATAAACGATTAATAATTAATACTAACATTCGTCGTGTTGAATTAACTGTTACAGGTCATCTTGATGAGCGCAACTATCAATGCAGAGCACTTTTCAAAGTAAGTAAATTAAGGAACACTCGAGTTTAAGTATATCTTATAATATAATGTAATATTCATTTTATAATAGAATTCTCAAATCAAATATTTCCTTTTTGTGTATAATTAGGTACTTCGGAAACTGTCCTCGTTTCAATATACCGGGATTCACATTTCCAGTTAAAGAATTGTACTTGGAAGATGTTCTTGAAATGACACAGTTCGTTTACGAGACCGAGGAAGATAGGCAAGGCGGCAGCAGTAGTATTCAGCCCTATAATTCCTATCGCAGAGGTCAGCCTCACCAGTCCCATGGCGGAGGTCGAGGTAGTTGGAAAAAAAGACAAAATGAAGATACTGAGTATGAACATATGAAGGAAGTTCACATAAGAAAGCTGGAAAGGGAAAGGCTGTATCCACGATCTGTGATTAATGAGCTGACGAAACCGGAATCAGAAGAGCTAAATCTGGAATTGGTTGAGGCTCTTCTAAGCTATATTGCGGCAACAGACAAGGACAACGGTGCAGTGCTGATCTTTGTTCCGGGATGGGACCAAATATCCAGGCTCCACAATCAACTACAAAACAGTAGGGAATTTCAAGCAGCAAGATATTTGATTATACCTCTCCATTCGTTAATGCCAACTGTTAATCAAAGGGAAATATTTAACCGTCCGACTGGCGGTCGACGCAAGATTATAATTGCAACGAATATTGCTGAAACGAGCATAACGATTGATGATATTGTACATGTGATTAATACCGGAAAGATTAAAATAACAAACTTTAACCTAGAAAGAAACATAGAGTCTCTTGATACCGAATGGGTCAGTCTAGCAAATGCTATTCAACGACGTGGACGAGCAGGCAGAGTTCAAGAAGGTATATGCTACCATTTATATAATAAAGCTAGACACATGTCTCTGGACCAATATAAGAAGCCTGAGGTTTTGAGGAAGCGGTTGGAGGAGATTGTTCTTCAAATCAAAGTGTTAAAATTGGGCTCTGCTGAAAACTTTCTTCGTCGATTAATGGAACCCCCTCTCCGGAAATCCATTGACTTGGCTATTAATCGACTATTGCAAATTAATGCATTGGATGGCGACGAAAATCTTACTCCCCTCGGTTTTCATCTGGCAAATCTTCCGATGGATCCGCAAACTGGGAAAATGATATTGATGGCCGCAATTTTTGGATGTGTAGACCCCATCACAACAGTTGCAGCTTCCCTGTCCTTCAAAGATGCATTTTATATTCCTTTAGGACAGGAAAAGAATGTGGATCGCGTAAGAAGGGACCTTTCAAGAGATACAAAAAGTGACCATATGGTAAGTTCAAATGTCTTGCATTTGTATCCAAATGACATAAATAATTCATCATGTATTAAGCTGCTTTTTAAAGTGAAGGTGAAATGCTCGTCATGAAATTTTAGGTTAACGTGTTTGCGATGGAAGGATACCAAGAAGCATGCAGACATAATCAAGAACGGGATTACTGCTACCGCAACTTCATATCAGCAAATACTATAAAGCTGTTAATCAACATGAAAGGACAATTTGCGCAATACTTATACGATATGAAATTTACCTCCACCTCCAACTACAAAGATAGAGCGCACAATATTAATTCGAATAACGTGGCACTTGTGAAGGCAATAGTATGCGCTGGCCTCTATCCTAACATTGCAAAAGTTCACATCAAGAAGAAACTCGATGGAGGCTACACTTATCCAAAATTGGGCACATATGAAGACGGGAAGGTTGACTTGCATCCTAAATCTGTCAATTGCAATTTGAAAGTTTGTGAAAGCCCATTTCTTGCATACTACCAAAAAATGAAGAGCAGTTCCGTATTTCTTTATGATACAACCATGGTGTCGCCCTACGCTTTGTTATTCTTTGGTGGAAATTTACATCATCGAGTAGAGAAGAGCATAGGAATCGTCTCGGTCGATCGCAATGCAGAGCTCCGCATTGAGAAGGATACTTTTGAAATAATCCAGGTAAGGTTTTAGTGTGGCCATTCGATTTTACAATTTGATCATATCATCAACAATCAATTAATTTAATTTGGGTATCTTTTTCAGGCCTTGCGGAAACACCTGGATAAACTTTTGGAAGAAAAGGTTGTCAATCCTGGTCCAACATGCTGGAATGCTTTATCAAAGGAAGGTGCTATGTTAAGGTAGTATAATATGATGGAAACATTCATAAATCATAGTGTGTTATTAGTTTATTAAAGCAACTTAAAAGATGGGCCAATTTTTGTTTATCTTTTATAGGGCCATTACAGAGCTCATCACAGCAGAATATCGGAAGATTTTTGGGGATTCCGCATCAGATTCTGACGATTGAAAGTAGAAATATCTCTTATATTTTGTAAATACTCTAGATAAAATTTATGCTTTACATTTAGTTCCTCAACTTAAAATATCATTCGTAATGTGGGAAAAAATTGTATAAATCCATAGAATTCGTATTGCACAGTGTATTCACTATTAGTTTTTTTAAAAGCAGTTTTATTATCAATAAATGAGTCAGTTACTAGTAAGTACGTGTTTTGAGGAGTACTACTACTATACGGATGAGGAATAAGAAGCTTGGGTCAGAGGAAATACTTGACCCAAAGTATTGTTTGCACACAACCAAAGTATTGTAGGGACACTACAGCAAGGGCATGTCAAGGTCGGAGAGACATGGAGAGATCCTCCAGGTCCGTTCATAACCACACTTTGCCTCATTGCTTCCCAATTGCTTAATCTTCATGTATTACACAACATGCATAATAAAAGCCCGCTGGATCTGACTAAGGTCTTGCAATAGCAATTATAAGTGAAACAAGTATGAAAAGGTTAATTCATTTCATTCGTGATGATAAGCATTTTATTCGAAAAGATTGAATTGATGAGAAAAATTAGGATGACTGTTGAGAAATTGGGGATGATTAAGAAAAGTAATGTAATGGAGAGAAACTAGACTAAAAAAAACAATTTATTTCCAGTTATTTGGTCCGTTGACCTAGGATAAGTTCATTGGGATCATTTTCTACGTTACCAAACTGGCGAGTCCATTAGTAAAAATCTAGTTCGTATTGGGAAATTAAGTTAAGTGCCTAAAATTTCAGTTAAAGCATACACTTATCGTCAATAATTAAAATCAATAATGAATACCCAGCGTTTGTCGCAGAACAAAAATGTGATCTGGCCCAGTCTACATCCATATCTTTGAGGTGAATGGAGGTAATCTTTCAAAGTGTTCGATCCGTTCACGTCTCCTTTGTAAAATTCCAAGTCCTACTCTTTAGCTTTACCAATTCTGTTCAACTGACACTTCATGGGGGGTTCAGGGAAGTACGGGGAGAGGATAGATAGACTACCGCGTTTACTCTAGAGTCAAAATCAAAGTTGCAGATTCGTCGGGGAATCGTAAAACTATGAAAAGTGTAGACGGTGAGGATAATTTTTTTTAAAGCAATTAAATATTAAACTTGCTTCAGTAGAACTGAGAAGCTGGAGCCTGACATGTCCTCCATGTCCCGAGTCCTCGGCGGTGTCTTTCATCTACATGAGGGTAATTTTTGAAAAGGAGCAATTAAATTTGCAATTAAAAATTAAACTTGCTTCAGTAGAACTGAGAAGTTGGAGCCTGAAGTTGTTTTGGAGTTCATCGTTGAGCCAACTCACAACAACAGAACTCCGGGGCCAAGAAGATATCATTCAAAAATGGGGAAGTTGTGTTTTGTGGGTGACGCAATTTCCCCTACAAATGGGGGAAGTAAATTGTATGTATTGTGGGTGACGAAGACTCCCCAGTTGCTGCCCATCGCTCGTGTCCTCAAAATCCAAAAAAATTCCATATAGTTGCGTCCCGTCGCTCGTCCCCCCAAAACCCATTGTCAAGGATTTCTACGAACATGAGCTGAAGTAAAAGGTAGATCAAAGCTAAATGTGTACTATAGTTTATCACGATACGAATCCGACGCTGGTAAACCACTTTTAAAGTATTATTCGTTGACTCTGGGGATTTTAGCAGATGTAAGCCTTAAAGATAGTTTGTAAATCGGATACCTTTCCAAGTAATTGCTGTCAGCTTGGATCATATCCAGCCAGTGGATTGCCAAGAAGATCAAGATCAGGTTTGGAAAAATAGTACGACTTATGCATTTCTAGACTTGGTGCTACCCGACTCGCCGAGTGAAGTTCTAAATGTTGTTGTAAGACTACACTTTAATATAAAGTTATGGTACACCATGTTAAAGCTAATCCTTGGTTTTGATTATTAAGTTAGCTTTTAATTTCTTTCTAGGCACTTGACTATTTAAACGTAAATGACCAACAATTCGATTATCAGATTCCTTGTCGGTATATATAGTACTACAGCTCTGTGGCTTTTCATCCTGATGGCGAACTTGGATCGATGCTAGTTAACCAAGGTCATGCAGCGTGGAAACCCGGCATGGCAGAAGTTGTAACTGAAATTACGGAAAAGTTTTCAAGCCGATTGAACGCAACATATGGAATATGAAGACATGTCTGATATTAACTTGGATTCCCATTCAATGGCTTCAATATTTCCAGGTGTGTTCACGTCAAAAAATGGGCTTTATAAAATGGTAGAACATAACTCTTTTCAACAAGAGGTTGACACAGGAGAATTACAAACACGAGTAAGTAGTGATCGGGCCCTTCCTTCCTGCAACTTCAAGGACAGGAGGATCTTTCCAATCGCAACAAAAACCAGCTGCATCAATTACTGTCGACCGATTTAATATGGTTGATGGAGATCATCTATTGCATCCCAAAATATTTTGACGACAGACTGAAACTAATGTAGTCCTAACAATCAACCTTCCCGACATCAAGGATTTTATCTTCAACATTTTGTCGGATAAGAGGACAGTGACCTTCCGCACCTTAAACAGGGTTCGAAATTATGGGTTTAGTCTCAAGCTGTATGGTCGGGTTTTACGAGACTATAAATCCCATCTCACTAGCCAATACATGAGGATTAAGTTTAAGTGAGACCGAATGGCCACGAATTTTGTTTGACCCGACTGAAAAGAATAGATTCCTCAAAACTGACTTTGCTGATCTCTGAACAGTGATGACGAGAACGAAGAAGATTCTCACATCAATAGTCGTGTAAACGACCAATCAATAGATAATGACATTGAAGACGATCTTGAGAGGTTGATCACCATTTTGAAAACAAGGGGAACACAAGGGGATCTTTATCGAGATGATTCATGATTCAATGGTCTGTGATGCTGACTTGGTCGAATTAGGGGATGCTCGATTGTTAGGATAAGTCACTAACTAAGTATGTTGAACAAACCAATCCGACTGGTTTCCCTTGAATTTATTGATTTTGTTCTCAGAAACTTTTTTTGTTAACTAATAATAATTAATCAGATATTATGTATTGAAACGGATACGGTATACCTAGATAAACGTTTGCGATGTTTCCCATGTATTTGGTGCACTAAGCAGGACCTAAGCACAGATATGGCTATTACAAATAACTTTACAGGGTTACTTTGTACCTGCATCTTTATAGTTTATTAATATAGTTTGAATTAATTTGTGCTTATTTCAATAATTACTTGTCATTGCGCAGGGTCCGTGCTAGTCTTCTCTGTATCGTTCCAATTTTAGAATATGTATGCAATAAAAAAATTTGATATATTTGAAAAAAAATTGCTAATTTTTCAGGCTACCTAAGGCTCCAATAATTTAGTAATCTATGCCAGCATGCATGCATTATTACTTGTCATAGAAAAAATAGTCAAAGTCGATAAGATAAAAATAGTGGAGAATTCACCCAAGACCAAGACATTACGATATTGTCCTACCATTTTAGAGTCACTGACATCTTCAAAGTTTTTTCGTTTCTGTGAAGCTGTTCACTCGTTGTTACCGAATAAGTTTGTAAATCGGATACATACCTTTCCAAGTAATTGCTTTTAAGTTGGATCATATCCAGCCAGTGGATTACCAAGAAGATCAAGTTTGGAAAAATTGTACGACTAATGCATTTCTAGATTTGGTGTTACCGGACTCATTGAGTGTAGTTTTAGATGTTGTGGTAAGGCTACACTTTATTATAAAGTTATGGTATACCAGCTAACACTTGGTTTTGGTTATTAAGTAGTGTTTAATTTCTTTCTTAGCCCTAGACTATTTAAACGTGAATCACCAACAATTCGATTCTTAGATTCCTTGTAGATACTACAGATCTTTTCACCTAGATGGCGAACTCGGATCGATGCTACCAAGGTCATACTGCATGAAAACCCAGCATGCCAGAAGTTGTAACTGAAATTAAGGACAAGTTTTTAAGCCGATTTAATGCAACCGTGAATTAGCAGTTGAATTTGGAAGATAATTGATATTCAGACATCTTTGATATCAACTTGGGTAACTTGAATTTGCATTCAATAGCTTACATATTTCCAGGTCTGATTAGATCAAAGAATGGGTTCAGCAAAATAGTAAAACATAACTCTTCTCAAGAAGAGATTAATACAGAAGAATTACAAGCACAAGTAAGGAGTGATCTGACCGTTCCTGGAGCTTCTTCAAGGTCAGGAGAATCTTTGCAACCCAGCTGCATCAATTACTCTCATCCGATTTAATATCGTTGATGGAGAGCATTTTCTTGCATTCCTAGATATTTTGCTGGCAGACTGAAACTGAGGGGGTCCTAACAGTCAACCTTCCGGATATCAACGATTTCTCCTTTAATATTTTGTCGGACTGCGATTTTCTGCATCTTAAACAAGATTTAAAATTTTTGGTTTAGTTTCAAGCTGTAGATTCCATCTCACTGGCCAGTACATGAGGATTAAGTTGGGTAAAAGACTTCGGATTTTGTTTGACCCAACTTAAAAGAATAGATTCCTCAAAACTGACTTTGCGGATCTGAACAGTAATGACGAGAGTGGAGAAGATTCTCACATCAATAATCATACGATATACAAACGTTTTCGATGTTCCCTATATATTTGTTGTAGAATCTAAGTACAGATATGGCCATTATTACAAATAACTTTACAAGGTTAATTTGTACCTTCACCTTTACGTTTATAGATAGTTTGTATTAATTTGTGCCATTTGTTTCAATATTAACTTGTCCTTACGCAGGGGCTATGCTAATCTTCTCTGTATCGTTCCAATTTAAGTATATGCAATAAAAAAATTGAAAAAAATTGTGAAATTTCAGTGGATACCTAAGGCTCCAATCACTTGCACCTCTATTATAGAAATAGTTTGAATTAATTAGTGCTACATAATATATTTGTTGTAATTACATGAATTGAATATATATATTATATACTATATGTTATTGTTATCAATATAACATAATAATATTTGAAATTACTTATTGAATACCCACGTTGGACGACTCCGACCCGATTTTGAAGCCGAGTGTCTCAGTCACTGTTTTGTTAACTAATAATTAATTAATCAGACATTATTGCTTTAAGGATAATATATACATAGATACAAATGTTGCGGTCAAAAACAAAGTCTGAATAACTTTTCTGTAA
>JAQGAH010000957.1:0-20953 GCA_034696885.1 Lepidocyrtus paradoxus | reverse complement strand
CTCAAGCTTTATGTGAGCTACGGTACCTCTCTCCGCACACAAGTGCGCATCTTGTCATTTTCTTAAATATCCGTGCTTGTCGGTGAGTTATTCCGTTCTTAAGTAATGATAAGTTTGCGAGTGCTGCTCCCTCTTAATTTTAAATATCCGAAAAATAGGGCTACCCACTAGATTTTTTCACAAGACAGTCCAATATTTTAAATTGTGTATATTTACAAAACGATAGGTTCTCATATTTTCCAAGGGACCATTAGGACTAGAGGATAAAGCTCCCTTCATTCTAGTAGAGAACGGAAGCCCATGTATGTTTATGCATAACTATCTTTCTTAAAATGGATAGACACTTGTCAAGGTAAAAAAAGTGAAAGTCTGCGCACTTCTCCTCTCACATATCTCACATACTATTGCAAAGTGTAAGGGAGAAAAAAACTGGCAAGGAGCGTGGACTCAACCATTCTTTCCATTCCTTAATGGCTTTTTGCCATTAGTGGATCTGATAAACAGATGGAGGAAAATGAAAGTTTTTCACTCTCGTTTACTCCCAAAATATAGAGCAAGTTATGTAAAGAACCTCTTCCATCTCCATCATATTTGTAAGTGGAGTGGAGGTGGAGGAGGAAGGAAAAAAACCTGGCTGGAGATGGTGGAATCAACATCACTCGGCTTGGTTAAGATAGACTTGCGTTGATACAGTTCATTTCACATTTCTCCCCTGTTCCCCCAAATAAAAGGAGGAATAGGAAAACAGCCAGTACCTTTTATTATTTATAAAACAAGAAGTTTCCCTTTTTACGAAAAAGCACAAAAAAAAATTCCTTTTCCAGACAGATCGATCAACTTTTCTTTCTATGACTGGGACTCCTCCATGTGTGCAGCTTGAGTTATTTGTCATTGTGAAGAACTGAAAGGGTAAACGGTGAGCTAGAATGGATATGGTTCCAGGAGACGAAAGACTCCCACTGGCGAATTCATGCCGATCCCATTCCCATTGGAACTCTGCGTGTGTTTTTTTTTGTTGTTGTCAAAGTAGAAAGATAAACTTTGTTCACAGACACTGCTTTTTTTGCATCCATCTCTCGAATTCCAGCATGGAAATAATTTTGAGTAAATACAAACAAGGGCAATTGAAAAAGTAAATGGAGTAATGTGACGATGTAGAATAGCGTGTCGCTAACAGACAAAAATTTCTGTGGCAGCACTCATTTTTATGGGTTTCCCAATTCCACCATTTGTACTTTTTTTACTGTTATTATTTACCATAATATTTGCAATATAAAAACAAATAAAATTTGCGGACAAACTGGTCCAAAAAGTTTCTTCCTGTGCAGTTTGCATCGCGTGTGTATCATGACAGGTGCAAGTTTTATTCAAATCCGAACCATAAACATTATGATAAATATTGATGGGGAATAGTAATTCGGAGACTAAAGTAAAAGCAGCCATTTGTATATTTTAAAGACTTTTCATGCCTACACGAACACTATCAGCCAGAGCCTATAGTCTCCCTTACTGAAAAATTTCCCTCCCTCCCAACTAATAACGTAGGGCAAGTATGCAAATTGAGACATGAGGGAATTTCCGTACAGATATTTTTTTTTGGCGAATATCTCCTCTCATCCTTTCTCCCTGCTATAAAATTTTTTCATAATGTGTACGTGTCTCCTTCCTACACGTATTCTCCCATTCGTACCACTCATCTGGATATGGGAAGTTGAGTACGACACGCATAATGTTATGCTTATGCTATAAAAAGAGCTCCCATTCAATTCCCAAACTGTCGCTTTGGATGGAACTGGGAAAGCGTTTGAATACTCCCTCTCAGATTGGATCCCTTGGCTGGTGCCTTTTCACCGAGACCTGGCCAAGGCACACAACATATCATAAAAGGAAGGACATTCCCCCAAAATATTTCATATTGTTTTGCATGGCTCGGAGAAATATAGGTATGAGAAAGCTCGTTATATATCGGGCATAGGTATATTAGGATAAGGCTGCTCCTTGATGAAATTTTTATGCTGCTGCTCCCACCCCGAATAAGATTTTTTCGTGCATGTGTATGCATTCGTGCATGCATATCACACAAAGGGGATGAAGCTTGAGGAGAGGGCGATGACATACTGGATGAATATGTGAATGGCTTGGTGTGGAATTCCGAATACGTTTAGATAAGTTTTCAGACTGTTTACCGTGTTCTTTGCTTTCCCACTGTTTCTGCATTTTAAATAAGATGCATCGATATTTTGGCTGAAATTTGGACGAGCACGGAGCATGATTCTAACTAGATTCATTTTGTGTTGTGTATCTACGTTAGAGAAGCCCAGAATTAAACATGTCTTTTTGCTGGAAACCAACATTTAGGGATATTGAAAATATAGGTATTGGTATACATTAGCATAAGTAAAGTATTCACGCAAATATTTATTTGTTTACATACTCATCTTTTACGAAAGCAAGTACTATAAGCAGCATGTCATATTATGCGCACATAGTCCATATAGTAAAAATCTGTTATAAAGAAACCCTAAAAGATAAGCTCAGGATTAGTTTCCCTCCAAAAATATGAAGAAAATCCGAGTAGCCGAGTAAGAGTCTCTTTGCTATTAAACAGTCAAGACATTAACATCACTTTCCTTCCTTCCTCTCACAGAATGAATTGCCCCCTTTCCCTCCCTTTGTCTTTTAAAAGCAGTGGAGTACTTTAGCCCATATCATCCATATAGCTCAGCAGTATGTGGTTATGGTACGCACAAACGCATAAAATTTGAAACTTTATGCAAATGACTAGAGTGCGTATCATATTTTTCGGGTGAACAATGGAATAGTAGGCTCGGGAGTATATAAATTATGCGGCATGGCTTTCATATAAATACGCATATACGAATAGCGTACGCACAAGCTTTCAGTATTCCAAAACATGCTTTTACCTATTCCCATTGTCTGAATTTTATTTTGCAATGATGACAATGACAGGAGGAAGCAACCATTTTATTTTCCCGCAAAGAATAGGCACTTATTTTGATGTTTATTGATGCCTTGGGGAGACAGCAGTTACAGCCCCTCTTGTGTTTCTCCATGATGAAGTTGTTACTTTAAAGTGACATGAAGAGCGTTTCCCTTCATCCTATAATTAATGTGCTTTTTCAATTGATATACTGTTGGAGGAGATGCTCCCCGAGTTTCATAATCCAGTTGGTGACATTTTGAATCCTTTAAAAGATTTTCCTAAATGAAAACATTTTCATCTTTGAGCTTTAATCTTCTTTGGAGATGCAAAAATGGGCTGTACTTTCTCAAGTAGAAGGTTTGTAGTTCCTTGAACATTCCGTAGTCAGGTCGGCGCAACATGCATTTAAGGAGCTTTTAATTGTAGTATTAAATTAAAGTTAAAATAACTGATATTTTAAACATTTGCTAGGACTTCACTTTGATTTAAGCCACTGTATCTTACTTGGGCAAGCAGCGGCTTTGGAAGCTCTCGTCTGCCAAAAGACTGGAAACAGATATGTAAATGTCTTTTTCTTGTAAATTGAAGGGTGGCGTTAACTGACAAAAAATGAGGAAAATAAACCCTTCCTCTATAATGACTTTAAAAGTCGTACATCCAACATTGTAGTCCTCCTACCAGTTCTCATAAATCCTAGCATTGCACTACTACTGTACCTACTCTCCATTGCACATGAAACATCTTCTTAAACTTAATCCGTCAATATTTTCCTTCAAACTGGTAAAAGAAAGTCGTTTGAAGTTTGTTCCTCATCTTGTAAGCCATTTTATTTTCCACTTTTTTTACTCCCCGAACCTCCTCCAACGACGTACTGATGCACTTAAATAATCCTTTTAATATTGAAAGTCTTGAGGGAATCTAACGCTCAAACAAGTCAGGGGAGCAAGGGAAACAAGTCGAGTTATAGCTTATAGCGGACGAGCAACGCTAAAAAATAAACCTTTTTCCTAGGAAAAGAAGAGAAAAAACGAGTAAAGGAACAAGACAGAAGAGCACCAGCTCAAGATAGCATTCCATAGACGGAAACTTTCCTTTCCAAACTTGTTATGAAAAAAGTGGTCCACACACAGTCTACAAATATTCCTTTGATCTGCGAGTGGAGCAAGGCCAACCGGGAACGAATGTTTCTATCAACTCTTGACTGTCCTGGCGAAAATGTCTCCAAAAAACCTGTCGTCTCTATATATCTATAATACATACATTTTTTGGAGTCTCCAAAAGTAATAATAATACAGGTACAGGTCGGATGATCACCAAGGAACCTTGGTAGAGGGGGACTTAAATGTACAGGAATGGAACACAAAGATGAAGAGAACAGGTCCAAACTAGCATATTATATGGATATAACATTCCTGGAGAAGGCAAAAGAGACTGAGACTATGTCACATTTTCTGTATGACATAGAAATGACATGACATCAATGCCTTGGAAAAAGGAGAGAGGAACAACGTGAAAAAGTCTCAGCATGAGCTCAAAATCCTTCGGTAATAATATATTGGCATAAAGACTCCTGCACGGACAAAGACAGGAGCCAAGAGGACATTAGAAAAGGAGAAAAGCCCAGCTATAAACAATTATAGGGATCCGTCTACAATCTAGAGGAAAGGATTGACGAGTTTTTGGGATCCTCTCGGAAGAAAAATAGGTTATACAATATATCTATGATGATGACGATGCGATGACTGGATAGGACTTCAGAACATTTCCCCTATTATTATTAGGAAAATAAACTAAAGCAGTCCCGAGTCGGATCGAATGTGTCCTGACTCTGCTAGTCGATATTCCTCTTCTGGAGGAAAGTCGACTTCTCTTCCAAAGTTTCCGCTTTCCTTTCTCACTCTGTCTGCGTCCTTCGAAAAAAAAATCAGTTGTCAATGTGCCACCATGACATTAATCCATTCAAGGCTTTAAGAAAACTATATAACAAGCGGGAGCTGCATGAGCCATGCCATGAGCTATATCAGTTTTACTCCAAGTCACTCTGAATTTCCTTGTGCCTGTTCAAGGCTAATGTACAAGAAATAAACATGCTGAGTTTCTTCATCACTTCTCATCGTGGGTGTTTAGCCGAAAGTGCGTAGCCTTATAAGTGGAGGATAGCAAACATGGGCCAGAATGAATTACAGAAATTACATAAAGAAATATACGAAACAATACGTCTTTCTCTGAGAGAAAAAAAATTCCCTTTTTCTTGCTTTTTTGGAATGTTAAGAAGTGGAAACGTAATACAGCATGTAATGAGAATGTAACAGGAAGACAAATGAAGACATAAGAGAGCTCGTAATGATTTTGGCACATTGCTCCGGGTACAATTATTCCTTGGCTTGATTTGAGTCGAGGCTTTGTCAGCATCAAAGTAAATATGGATGAGCTCCTGGGTAAGGGTGGCGGAGCGAAAGAACTATCCCGCGTTTTTTCTGTATATTCATGTGCATTTGTGTAGGAAATAAAAGAATCCGAAGCCGTTTATGCTCACACATTTCACATTACTATAAATATCAATTACCATAATTAAGTTTAGGAAAAAGTAACTACCATTCATTTTATATCTATCAGGAGAGGGGATGCTTTTTTTGTCAGAGTTATTAAAATTAGCTTGTATTCCACATAGAGTTCAGAGGAAAAAAAAGCAGGCTAAAACTTTTGACTTTAATTAAGACTAAATTGATTTTACCAAAGAAGGGACAAAAGCCATATATCTTCCTCTCCTGGTTCATTACGAAAAATCTGCCTTTCCCCGACTTAATTCTTTAATGAATACGGAATAAAATTTCATTCAGATAAGCAAAAGGCGGACGACAGAGTGAGAGAGAGGAGCTGTGTGTTTGAAGCGCATTCATTCCCATATTCCCTTCACAATGTTCATGTGCTTCCCCCTGTGCTTTCTTTCATTTGTCTCCCTTTCATAGCATACGGACCCGACCGGATAAAAAGGAGAAGAAAACCTTCATTTGAACTTACATATAAAAAGCCGCACATTTAAGGAAATAAAAAGGAATGGGCTTAATGAATTCAGTGAATACGTTTTCTCTAAAATACATTATCATCCCAGAAAAGGAACATGCACGATCATGATGAAAGATCGACTGCTTTTCTTAAAAGGAGGAATAAAAATTCCATTATGAACGTATTATGCAATATTCTAATTGCATTTATACATATGTTGTATGTTAAAAGAGATGATGATATTCGAATGGAGAGGAATTAGAATAAAGTAAATCACGCTGCCCTTCTGCCATTTACTCTGCCATGTCGTCACAAGGTTAACTAAATTCATACTAAGCAATGGAAAAGCAAACAGTTTTCTTTTCACGTATAAATTGCAAATCCTGAAAAAAAAGATGTGCACTTTCACCCCCTCATTATCGTACATCCTGTAAATACATTAACAATAGATGTATTTATCTGTAGTAATAGGCTAGGGTCTATTAGACGAATGCTATTTCATATTCCAAGCTTAGCACAGGCATAGAATACGAAAGTATAATGTGGAGTGATGGAATGGAATGAGAACGGAAGGTGGATGCTTTCCATGGCATTGGCTTATTATGAAACCATGTTTTATTATGGTTTATGGAGCCCGATCGGGTGCTTCTCGGGATGTCTGTGAGAGCGATAACTTTCAAACCACTGCAAATTTTTAAATTATGCTTTCGGCTAGGTATGAGTCATATGTCAAAAAGTAAGAAAATGGACTACATTCTATTACTTCCTCCCTCATAGGAAGGTCAAGTTTTATTTTCACACAAGAATTACCGTATATGAGATACATCATTTACACTCATTATTCATTTTCGGTTTCATTCTGCAAATCTCAGTTTCACAAATACAAAGAAAGTCGAATTTTAAGCATTAACTTCAACGGAACTCTTCTTCTCTTTGAATTTTCTAACTCTGTGGTCCTCGATTGATATCAGAATCCCAACCAATTCACTGTAGCATTGCCTCTGTGCTACTATAGAGGTTGCTCAACCGTGTGAGTTCTAGTGTGCTTTTTCAGAACTCCTTGTTGCGCAAATGATTTTGTGCATAACTGACATCGATAGGGTCGCTCACCAGTATGAGTTCGGATGTGCTTTTTCAGAACTTCTTGTTGCGTAAACGATTTTGTACATAACTGACATCGATAGGGTCGCTCACCAGTATGAGTTCGGATGTGGCTTTGCAGATTTCCTAGTTGTATAAATGATTTTGAGCATAACTGACATCGATAGGGTCGCTCACCAGTGTGAGTTCGAATGTGATTTTTCAGACTTATTAAATGCGCAAACGATTTTGAGCATAACTGACATTGATGGGGTCGCTCACCAGTGTGAGTTCGGATGTGCGCTTCCAGTACCTGTCGACGGCCAAACGATTTTTTACACAGCTGACATTGATGTGGTCGCTCACCAGTGTGAGTTCGGATGTGGATTTTCAGATTTCCTAGTTGCGCAAACGATTTTGAGCACAATTGGCATTGATAAGGTCGCTCATTGGTATGAGTTCGGATGTGTTTTTTTAGATTTCCGGAATCCACAAACGATCGTGGGCACAGCTGACATTGATGGGGCCGCTCACCGGTGTGAGTCCGGATATGGTGGTTCAAATTTCCTAAATCTCCAAACGATTTTGTGCACAACTGGCACCGATGAGGTCGCTTACCAGTGTGAGTCCGGATGTGTTTTTTCAGAACTCCTTGTTGCGCAAATGTTTTTGAACACAACTGACATCGATGGGGTCGCTCACCAGTGTGAGTTCGGATGTGACATTTCAGGTTTTCTTGTGTCGTAAATGATTTTAAACATAACTGGCATTGATGGGGTCGCTCACCGGTGTGAGTTCGCATGTGAATTTTTAGATGCTGTTGTTGCGAAAATGGTTTTTCACAAACTTGGCATTGATAGGGTCGCTCGCCAGTGTGAGTTCGAATGTGGCTTTTCAAATTTCCTTGTTCACTAAACGATTTTGAGCACAACTGGCATCGATGGGGTCGCTCACCAGTGTGAGTTCGGATGTGCCTTTTCAGACTTCCGTGTTCTCCAAAGGATTTTGAGCACAACTGACATCGATGGGGTCGCTTACCAGTGTGAGTTCGGATGTGGCTTTTCAAGTTTGCTAGATGTCCAAACGATCTGGGGCACAACTGGCAATGATGAGGCCGCTCGCCCGTGTGAGTTCGGATGTGCGCTTCCAGTACATGTCGACGGCCAAACGATTTTGTACACAACCGGCATCGATGAGGTCGCTCACCGGTGTGGGTTCGGATGTGAACTTCCAGTACATGTCGACTGCCAAACGATTTTGTACACAACTGGCACTGATGAGGCCGCTCACCAGTATGAGTTTGGATGTGTTTTTTCAAATTTCCTAGTTCTGCAAACGATTTTGAGCAGAACTGGCAACAATGGGGTCGCTCACCAGTGTGAGTTCGGATATGTCTTTTCAGATCTCCTTGTTGCGCAAATGATTTTGGGCACAATTGGCATTGATGAGGTCGCTCGTGAGTGTGACTTCTCATGTGACTCTTCAGATTTCCTTGAGTCGTAAATGATTTTGAGCATGACTGGCAACGATGGGGTCGCTCACCAATGTGAGTTTTAATGTGTGTGTTCAAGTTTCCTCTGTGACTAAACGATTTTGGACAAACCTGGCATTTACTATATGGCTTCATCGCGACATCAGTTGTAATGCCACACTCTGAAGTTTGCTTGAGTGAAGATCTTCTCGAGCAGTCCTTCTCAATCGGACTCTTAGGTTTTCCTGGTTCTAAATCATCTATTCTTGGCACCGTGTTTTCAGCAATAGCATCATCCTCTTTCTGCATATTAGTTGCAGGATTGTGAACGGTTCCATTTCGCTGGTAGCGTAAATACAAATTGTCACAACGAGTAATTATAACGTTACAAGTTGGCAGCCTTTTCCCCCTAGTTTTCAGTTCTTCGGTGTTGCGAATTCCGGAAGTCTTCGGCAGTTTTACTTTAGGTAATTTTACTTGCTTCATGTGATGAGTTAGAATCTTATTAAAAATAATAATACAAGAAAAAATGTAAATTAAATAAAGAAATTATATACTTGCAAATTAAATATTTTAATAACCAACCGATTTTTATACTATGCAGTTTCTATTTTAACTTACATGTTTCATAAGTCCATTAACCGTTGTATAAATTAGCAAGCAGTGGGAGCATTTGTGCAAGCTCTTATCTTTCTTTCTCGAAGCCATGGATTTGGAAACTTTCTTATATGTACTTTCAATATTTCCACCACTATTTTTCCCCCGTTTACATTTTCTCACTATCCGTTTCACCTTGCTCTTGTCTACACTGCCACAGCCTTGTCTATCCATTTCCAAATAAAACGATGGAAAAATGAAAGATAACTGACAAACTTCTTTAACTCAGTTAAACAAAAATAAGTAAAATTGGATATTTATTGGAAAAGTGCTGATATTGTATCTTGTTTCTAACTACACAATGTCGTTCATGGTTGTATGAAATTAGAAGATTTACAAGAAAATCTATTTTAGTATTCTGTCCCCCCCAATTGTCCTCTTTCAAACTTGAACAAAATGTTTGTCCATCTGACAATGCATGCATTTTTGCAATGCAGCTTCAATCACAATAGCTTTCTACAAGTATAGGTTGCTACCACCTAAGCACGGAAAGTATCGCATCTCATTCTATATCATTATCCCTTTCCAGTTCTAAACATCAATCTCTTTCTTACAAATCGTCACTGAAAAAGAAGAAGCTACTTTAGCTCTGCCTCATATTAACCCATCAATGTATTACATCTTTCGGTTGAAATAAAAGTACCTTTTTAGATGTTTCATTATGCTGCAACACACACGAAACCTTTTTTCATGTCAAAAGCAAAGCCATATAGAAAGAATTGTTAAAGAGAAATACATTATAAGCTAGCTTCTTGAAGCATATGGGACCTTATAATAATCCTTGTCCCTTGGTCTTTGTATCAAATCAGGTAGGTCAAAATTGACTAAAGGTAACAGGGATTAGTTCACTTTAATGCCAATGCCCTTTATACTCAACGGCTACCGAACTTACTCTTAGGTGAATAAGAAGGGCACTTTGTTGCACGTAAAACCATATAGCATATGAAATTCATTTTTATGCTGGTTTAAGTTATGAAATTCTCAATACTCAACGTTTCATAAAAATACTGAGGTTCATACAAAACACATAAAATATTTGGTTAATATATAAAGGCTAAACATTTTCAAATTATGTTTTCCTCTTTCGATATCGCAACCCCTTATCATAACCTCCGTAGCATAGCTTCATCAATCCGTCGATTGTTCGCTTGATTATAAAGCAGGTATATACTGCCCATGTGAAATCATGCACCGTCTGCCTTGCAGCTTTCCAGTTCTTTCGTCGTCAATTTAAGCTCTCGACTCTGCTTCTCAACCTGAGGCAAAGTTTGCCTTTGTTTATTTAGGGGTTTCCGTCTGAGACGAAGCCTTGATAATTATAATTTGAGGGAAGACGATGAGCCTTCTCCTATAGCTTGAACAATACCACATTTTACTCGTTTCAGCTGCCATTCCCTCATCTTCAAATTGAATTTTTTTTTGACAATGGGAAGAGGAAGTAGCAGAAGGATATTTTCAAGGAGTAGGAAAAGGTTCCATATCCTTTTTACTCCACATCCATTCCAAATTCCCATCGCGATTTGAATGGCAAACGACAAGTCATTCACCCTTGCTAACATTCACCCTGATGGAAAATCCATCATAAGCTTGATACAATATTTGATGTGGATGAGCCATTTTAATATCACAAGATGGGTTTTACGAAAATGGAAGAACAAAAAATAAATACAAGCTATGCTATATCTATATAATGGAAGCTTTCTGGTTAACTGTAATAATAGAATGTAATTAGGAAGCCTAAAATGCCTCTGGCTTTGGCTACCATTAGAACCGTGTAGACTGGTAACGTAGCCAAGCCCAGAATAAAATGTACATACATTCCCTCATGACAAGCTAAACAAAGAGGGAAGCGAATTTCAAAGCTGAATAAATAAAAGCTTTTTTATCTTCATAATGAAATGAAAGGCTCTTTTGTATGGCTAGACTTTGGTTTTAATTATTTCCCAATTATACACACAACCATTATATTTTCACAGTAGAACAAAAAACGGGAACAAGACCATGAGCCTTTGTTAATGCTCAAGGTGAATTTGTTGCGTTTCTATATTTATTAGTTATTTTAGTAAATATAAATATTTACAGGAACGATTTATTACGTCTTTTTTTCTGGGAACATTCCAGAGAAAAATAATTGTCAGGAATAAACTGCGCAAACAGTTTAGACTTGGGGATTAGGATATTGTTGCATAGCTCGTTCTTGGAATCGACAACTGGTTGGAGTTTGACTCCTCCAATGATCCAGAAAAACCCAATGGGCTGAATGATCACAAAATACAGCCGACCAGAATTACATTCAATTACCATTTTCTCGGCATTCCCTTACGAATTTTTATTATTCCTTGGAAGGAAAAAACGATAACTCCGGAAATGTCTGCATTTATTGTCTATCTACTTGATCCAGAGATGATACGTTTCCGAACGGTTTAATTCGAGCATGGCATGCATACAAAAACCCTTCATTCAAAATGTTTTCCCCCCTCCCAATTTTATTTACATTTGGATTCCGTGTCTGAAAGAAATTTGCAAATCGAGCCAATCCACAGGAGAAAGAAGAATAGGCAATCAAATGAAAACATTTTTTTTTCTTCTTTTGAGAAAATCATCGGTAAAGTCACAATAACAAGGGAATTCTAGAATATCTTGCATTACGTATTCCGTGTGAGATTACACTTCAGATATGGTACGGTTTAGCCGATGAAACTATCTAATTCTCTATTTTATTACATAGTAAAACAAATTACGGGCTCCATAAAGCAGCCCTCCGAGAAATGGAATGGGGCACGGAAAGGCAAGCCATATATCCATTCCTCTCGTAAGGCTTACATCGGCTTGTTGCGTTTTTTTATGACTGATTAGTTCAACTCGAACATAAACCAGCTCATTCGTCACTATCCTTAACTATATGAAACCGTTATTTATCATTTGTCCTCAATTAATCTCCCACTTTAAGCAGCCTACACACCATGATTCATTCTCAATCCATCTTACTAAATATCAATCAGGGGATAGATAATGACTGAAGCCATTCTACTTTCCATTCCTTTCAATTTTCTATTATGTCCTTGTTACATCCCATAATCCAAGTCTAGATTCCAGCACACTAAGCCAGGGATAGAAAGGGACTTCTTCCCAGACAAAGACATTTCCACTTTCACAATAAAATTTATCTAATATTTCCCCCCTCCCGACAAGGCCCGGCATTCAAGGAGGATAATAAAATTGGGCAGGACAAGAGCACACTCGTCTGTTATTGCTCTCTTTATGTCCTTTTGATTTGCATTAAAACTCTTGGAAATACAAAAACGGCCTCTTTAGCCGTCAGAGTAATCATCAATGTGAGAGCGGATTGCATTCCCATCATCACACGAGCATATACTTTTAAACCACTTGTTCCATACGTTAGCTTCAGGCTACCCGGATGATACAAGTCTTATGACGCCCATCCATAAGTTGGTGACTTGACTGGTTAAATAAAACTCTACTAAAAATGCGTGTACTTTCCGTAATGTCTGAGAAGTTGGGGGCCCGCATGTGTTACGTACGTGGTGGTATGACGATAACGAGGATGGTGGCAGCGGTGGTGGTCCAATTGTCATAAGATGGGTCGTTCTTCCTAGAAGTAAATTTAATATCAAGGAACCATTTGTCAAACGCAGCTTAAATGCTCGTATTTTTTCTTGGAGGAAAATGTAATTTATTTACTGCTCCGCTCCACGTATGTAGCTCTCTTCTTCCCGGTTATTCTAGGAGGGAATGGGATGGGATAATAAATAGGAGTACACACAACTATTTCACTCCCTCCAATAATCTATCGCCACCGTGGGAAATATTTTTTTTCGGTATTAAATCATACTTTAGTGGATCTTCCCATTGACTAAATATCTCGTATTTTGGGAGGGAATTATTGCTCTCTACCGATACTTTATTTGGATTAGAATTTTTTTGGAGAATACAAAAGAAAAGTAGAATATAATCTGAGGGAGATGCATATCCGTATTTATGTTTGAGTTGGTGTCTATAGCTCTGGTTGAAGGTTCACTGGAAGGGTATGAAATGGGAGGCAAATATTTTTTTCTCGTGGTTTCACCATTCTTTCCAATGAGCCAAGCGAAACAGAAAGGGAACCTGAGCACGTACCTGAAAGTGTGATTTCAATTCACTCCACTTGCAATTCAAATTTATATTCAGGCACGGAATAAAGTTTTCAGGAAGAAAGCATTCCACACGGACTATATTACCTTTGTAGAGGCAGAAAGCACTAAAAAATATATGTACAATCGTTTTCCTCTCCTTTATTTCAAGACTTTTTCTCTTCTTCTTTTAGAATGAGAGCAAACAGCCGGCTACCGGTGGCAGTAAAATAATGAAATATCTTAAACCTACTTTCTCTTCCTTTTCCTCCCTGCCCTTTTATCCGTTTTGTAGAGATCATATCATGCTCATGGCTAGATGGGCAACGCTAGTTTTTTTTAAAAAAGAGAGAAAAATCTATCGAAAGAAGGAAAGATTTTTTTGTATTTTATATACTCAAGACAGTGTACAGGAAGGAGGAGGAGAGCCAGTTAGGCTGTTACAATCTGATCTTTCCTCTGTCGAGCTATCTTCCTGGAAAGAAGACAATCTTAAGCAGTGTGTGCTATAAAGCCTCTCACTATAGTCCGTTGTAAGTTTAGTGCAGTGTGCTTCCTGAATAAAAAATTATACTGTCTCGAGCTTCCTTTTTTCTCGAGCGTTTACACAATGCATAAATTTCTCTTTCTCTGTACTCTTATACGTTTCTTCCTTCCTTTACATGAGTAAATTTCAAATGAATTCAACTCAAAGAAAGAAGAAATTGGCTACACTACTGGTTTATAAATGTTCTTTGTCCTTTTTGTGTTAGTCTTTGGTCTGATCGTGATTACAACTTGTCACTAAACACGTGTGTTGCCGCCACCACCAGGTATGAAAGGGTCAACAGACAACACGAAAAAAACAACTCTGCTGCTTCCTAAATTTTCATATTGAAAGTGCTTGAAATAAAATAAAAAGATTTTAGATCCTGGAAAAGAGGTTAGCATTTTCGAATTTTAAAGTGAAAATAAAGAAGAATTTTGGAAGTTAATTAAATCCGCGTTGATTATCTTCAGATCTAGACGATATATTGTAGTATCCCATGCTCGAAAATAAGGAGATGGACGTAAAAAACCAACACTCATCATAATGAGTATGACACAAAATTTCCAATTTTAGATAACGGTCAAAATGATCCAACAACCTACCTGCACTCCTCCCATTTTCCCTAATACCTACTCCCGTTCCTGGGCGGTCCATAGTGTTGGTTAGACTTGAGTTTCGCATTTTCAATATTCTCAAGACAGCAGCCATTAAAGAAGGCAGGAGCGCTACAAATCTCATTCAAGTTTGCCGACACACTCCAGCCAAAAAGAAGCAGCATAGTCATTCTGAACGGTGCGAAAACGGAAAGAGAAAACAGTAACAAATACGCTGATGATACGCCTTTTTTGTCTCTTTCTCGTATGGTTCGATCCCCCATTTCGAATTTTAGGACACGCACTAGCAACCTTCCCCAGCCACAAATTTGTACATTTTGCTCTACGCATTTGTTATGGGCTTCAAAAGACTGAACTTATATGACCGACGAGTCTCTCATATCCAAAGGCAATACCACAGCACATTTATCCTCATCCTCGATTCCTATTCTTATTCAGGGAAAAAACACAGCAGACCCTTACCATATGTCACTTGCGCGTGTTAGTAGGAAATGAGGAAAAATGCCGGAGCAAATAAAAGATATGGAGGAGGCTTTCCTTTATAGGTGTGTTCCAGACTAGTGTCCATGTCCATCCACAATCGGCTAAATTGCTCATCTACTACAATGCCCATTACATTACTAGCCTAGCCAGCGGCTCCAACTCTCTATTCTGGAGTCAGTAGTGATCATAAAAATAAGAGGAATAAAAAATTCCATAAGAGAAAAGCCCCCGAAAAAAAATCCCATTCATTGCATGCATGACTATTCTATGGAAATGAATGTTGATCTTTTTGCCTCTCCTCTTCTGATCTCCCAGTGCAGAGCAGAGAGTTGAAGAATACATCATGCTGTGGTTTGGCCTTCGGTAGATTCCTGCCATTCGGTGTAAAGTATATCCGCGTTGCCATATGTTGATACAGATATATGAACTATCTTCCTTCCGTACATGCTCACCAGAGCAAACAATTTTCTCTAGCAAATAAAAGCAGCGTTTTTTTTTGTAAAAAAATTTGCTCGTCTCCTACACCCATTTCATACAATTGTAAAATATGTCTGTACAACTGAATATACAAACGATCCGCTCAAAAGAAACAAGAGGAAAGGGTCTTGACATCGTAAAGTAACCGACTGACGTGAGTGATCTCTCCCCCTTTTATAAAGGGGAAGATTCTGATCTGAATTTGGAATGAAAAAAGCAAGACGTTTTTTTCTCTCCTCTTTATTACTTTACTGGGGGGGAAGACGGAAATAACGTCAAGGTACCTACTCTGGCTGCAATCTACAATGATGATGAGGATGATGAAGCCCATGATATGATGCAAACTGGTGATATGGCTTCTCCTCTTTTTACTCCTTTGATGGCTGAGATGTGATGCTATAATACCATTTTACTTTCTTGTGATGTTTTCCTCACAATTTTTTTCCCGAGATGGGGAAATATATAAATGTGTGGCTTGAAGAATACATACCAGTTATACTTCTAAATGGGGAAAGGCAATAAAAAATGAGCGGAGGAAGCTCCTCAGAAGACTCCAAGTATCAGTCTGAGCTGGTTACATAGCAGAATGTATTTATTTTGCAAAAAAATGGCTAGTTTAGAATTCTTCAAGTATTCTAGCAGAACATCTTCCTCCTTTCTTGAATTAGTTCGGGTGTAGTTTTCCGTTCAGCAGTCTGAGCGTCAGTCTGACTAAGGGAAAAGTTCACTTTAGCCCAGAATTGCAAAAACAGATTTAAGATGGAACAAGGGACATGCATTAAAAGGGAAAGAGAGGCTTATGTAGGTATGGAGGAGCTAGTTTTCTTCCCAAAAAATAAGGCAAGTCCCTGTGCAAGGTGAAATTAATGAATTGAGAATGAATGCTGAAAAAAGTTGACATTAATAGTTGGCATAAAGTTTTTCCCTCCTATTATTCTTCCTCTAACGGAATCATGGGGGGCTGTAAAAGTTTCTTGCTTTGTTTATGTAGACGTATAACTAACTATAAGCATGGAGGAACAATACATTCATTACTTGATAGAAAACGGGGAGAGAGTGATGGAAGATTTTAAATTGTCAGCGTAATTAAAATCGCCACTCGAACGTGACGGGGGCTTTTAAAATAGTTTTACGATATAAAAATTCCTCAACTGTACCAAAAAGGATTACCTGTTTTTGTTTATAATCCCATTTCTACATAATATATGACTGCAAAAAACCTCGACATAATGTAAGATAATGGAAGGCAGCTTTTTAACCCAAAAGATGAACTTTCTCTTTCCTTCCATACCACAATGAATCCTCCGCTCTGATTCCCACTTTATCTAATTTATCGACTGAAAATGTTTCTCCGAAATAGAGACAACAAAGTTTCCAGGTGAAAAAACTTTATATCGTTTGCAACCACTGCTGCAGAAATAGTCAAATGCTTCCCGTTATATCTATTTATGTATGGGTACATCTTCCCATAATAATAATTTTTAGCCAACTGCTTTCCCCACAAGAGGGAAAGTGGTACACACACTAGAAGTCGCATAACCTATATCACGCCATTTCCCAGAGGAGCCGGCTGACTTTATCGTTCGTTTAACAAAGTAGGGAAGTGGAAGCAAGACTATTTTTTTACTTTCCCTTTGCGATTGGCAGTTCACCACCATAGACAAAAACAAGAGTAGCATTTCTTTCACACACTCTTCTTGATCATGACGAGAAATTGTTAGTTGGCCGGCCATACAATGAAAACTGGGAAGGATCCTTGTTAGCCCCCTAAATAGTCAAATATCTGCCTGTACATGCATTGGTTTCAATGACGGGAGCTATATTCTCGATACGGCTTGTTTCACCATTCCCCCGAACCTTGGAGAAAGTTAGTAGGTCGGCAATATTTAATGTGGACATTTATAGCCATGGGGCGAAACATTGGAGAACATAAACAACATGCATACATTTATAGAGTATGAGTCTTTGTTCCTCCAGAGCCATCCCTCCACCACACATTTCACCATTCCGCCGTGACCATTTTCAGAGATGGGCGGAAAGAGGAACAAAAACAAGGTACGTCTTTCGTTTTGCCATATCATCATCAGCATCCTGCCTGGCACTAATCATATCAACCATGAGACGAGAGCAAGTTAAATTTTCATTTACTCGGCGAACATAAACAGGTCGGGGATTTTTTTAAAACCAGCCAAGCGGAACAGTTGGCGGAGAGGGCGGTTGGATACGGAATAATTTTGTTTGTTACACGAGCCTTTTTTCAAGAGTAGAAGGAGGGAAAGCACGAGCAGGTTATTTAAAAGGAGATGCCAACTTGCGAAAATTATATTCAGAAGAAAACAAGGATTGAGCTGGCCGTGTTTGTAACAACATCTTTTTTTCACTTGTTTGGGTGCAGCTGACAAGAAGATTCATTATCATATTGCTGATGAATATCTTAATCTGAGATTAGGGAATTTCCCCCCATCCCGTCCTTTTTTTGTACTAGCCGCGGGTTGAATATTAGCGTTGTTATGCATGAATGCCTTTATGGATATGGAGGGAGTGCAGAGGGCCAAGTCACCCGAAAGGGAAAGTAAAACTGGTGGAGTAAACGTGTAATGGGAAGGTTGAATACAAGCTGGGAAATTTAAATGTGAAGCCGGTGCGGCACCAGTCCCTGCATTGCTCTTTGTATGGTTGTTCCCCCATAACAATGACCATTCCTGTTTCTGACACTGCTTTAAAGGGATTTACAAAGGCCCATGGAGTATAATGAAATGAGACTTCACTTTCATCATCATCCATCCCACCAACGGCACCACCAAACCAAACCAGCATCGCCACCATCATAATCTTCATTGCTACCGCATTCCAATATGAGAATATACTTTGCCAGACTACCACAAACCCAGACCTTTATACACAGGGCATGGCAGCTTTGTGAATTTGTTGGGCTTCATTTTCTGAATTCATATTATTTCAAATGTATGTATTGTGCAATATCGGGAAACGAGAACTTGATGATGATGCTGAACAAGTCTAGTGAAGTTTTCTTCTGTGTGGAGTTAACGAGGGAGGTTTGACGAACCGTGCATAATGATGTATATTGGGATAGAGAAATTATCGATATCAAAGGCTAAATCGGGTAATTTTCTAGATTGGCTTTGATAGCAAATCGATGACTTGAACTACGGTTAACCTTTTGTAACAAAAAAGTTTTTGTATTCTGGTAGCAGTTGATGTTAGCAGATTTGAACTTTCTCCGGTGGAGGAAAGATAACAATAATATCGAAGGTACATTTCTGCTATTGGGAATTATATGGTCCTTAATAAGTATTAAAGGAGGTTATCCAAAGACTGCAAGGTACACGTCTCATTTTCTTTACGGCTTTCACCAACTAAACACTTTTCGAGCCAAATGTGCACTTTCCCAAGCTTCTTTCCATTCTTGAGTGACATTTATGTATTTGGTGCAGTGAAAGTTCTCAATACGAGCTGTGTACGGAGATACCCATCCCGAGTCATATCATTTTTAAAATATTGGCTGCTGAAGAAGTAATCGCATTTCTCTCCCATCCCAAGTATCATTTTCTTAAGGAATCTCTCGATTCGAAAACCTTTACTTTTCCCCACGTATAAACTTTTTTATGCAAATCCAAGGACAGAGCCAAAGGAACACTTGAAATGGATTTTTGTAGACCTATGAGGCGCAAAAAATAACCGATCCCATTTTACCAGATAGAGAAATGGAACATGGAACACACATATCGGGGGAAAAGGGATGATTTATTACCGGGTCAAAATTACTCAACTACTCTGCTGAAACATTTCATTTGAAAGGAAAAGCTTTGGATGTAATGTGTAGGCCACTATTCATTCTCAATTTGTAATTTATTGAGCAATGTCAAATCCATTGGATGGGATGGGAGTATGGGAGGATGGTTTTCTAGCGAGTCGTCGTTGGGCACATAACATGGCTTTCTAGAGAATATTTGAACGAGCTCTTTGTGATATGGTTGCGAAAGGTGGGAACAATAGCTGAGGCTCGCATTGAAATATATTTTTGTGGAGGAGGGACAAGGAAGACTGGACCGGGGTTATCTGGTGTCGTGCAGGTAAAGGGATATCACACGTGCGACATAGCATTCTAGAACCTGATTTTGCTCATTTTTTCACTTCCCTTATGACAATATTATTAAATTGGCTCTGTAACGTAGATTAAGTTTCTTGTTGAAGAATTTAATCTAGCAAATTGATTCTATTATTTTAAAACAACGCTAGCTGAGCCAAGCTAGCTAAATCATAAAGAAATGTAGAAAGTGTTCTTCAGTATGAAATTCTGTCCTCAACCAAGTCAAACCAAAAAATTTAAACTTTCACTGACTTTTCTTTGTAAAAAATGGCTGACTTTTTTACATAAAAAATTTAACTGATACAAAATCTACATAACTTACAACATCGACATCCAATCTATCAATATTCAATTCAGAAAAGTTTTCTACCAAATCTAATCAAAATACTTTTAGACACCACAACACCAGAGCAAAGTCCCTTCTTGGCATTTTTCCCTTCATGAATCAGTAATCTTGGTCCACAATTGCTTGAATTACAGAATACGTATGGATTGGACCCTACCTGTTTTTAGGAAACAAAACTGGCATGTTGACAAAATGCCTAATCATGTACCATTTCTAAAAAAAGGTACTAATCCTGCTCTAAACCTAGCTCGTAAATGAAGAAAAAGAGGAGCTTGAAAAAAATGAAAAAGAGAAACCTCTTTAGACACATCTCCAAGACGGAGAAAAGAGGTGAAGCAAAAAAGTTACAAGATGGTTCTTTCTCTAACTTTGAATATTTTTCTCTACCTTATTCATCCTATTCTATAAGAGCTTTGTACAGAGGAAACTTTCTTCCTACGCAAAGAAGTAAAGAGATTCACCAAAATACGATATGGTTAGGTCCTTACCCTTACGGTTACGACATCATGCTAAAATGGAGGACTCATTCCCCTTGGGCTATATATATCATATATATCCATTTCCAAGTCATTGTTTAATACATGGCAGAATCAAAACAAGCAGCATACAGATATATGCCACATATATACATAGATACTATCACCGATGATGGAAAATTACTAAGTTTCTTTCCCTTTTCAAAATATGAAATACTTTTTTTGCCCTCCCACTACAAAAAGTTCTTCCCTCCTCTTGTGCCTATCTCTGTTAGCATGGATAAAAAATGAATAAAAATTATTTTTTTAGCTGAAAAGAAAAAAAAATCAGAAAAAGTTTCTCGTCTCCTGTCTACCCTTGTCTTATTGTGAACTTTTATCTGTTAGCAGAGTTCACAAATTCCAAAAACTAAATACAGCACAGATAGTGAAAAAGGGCAACTATTATCGTCACTCATCACATTATCCATGCTTGAAAAAATCTCAGGTTTTAACAAAAAGGTAAGTTTCAGACAAAATATAATGTCCACTTATCTATTCCCCTGTAAAAACTCCTTGCAAAAGAAGGCCGTTGGCCAGCTACATGAAGGGAATCACCTTCACGTCAAACCGAAAAACGCAATTTTTTT
>JAQGAH010000956.1:0-20957 GCA_034696885.1 Lepidocyrtus paradoxus | reverse complement strand
CTCGCGGTGCAAAAGTATTTATACATAATGAAAAATTGGTTAATTATCTGTAGTTTTGTAGATACTTACAATTTTTTTTACCAAAACTGCAACTCATTAGCGGTCCTCAAGTGAGTAGCAAAAACTTCTAATTTTCAGACAACCTTATCAAGATTCATAAGCTGTGTGAGTTGGAAACGCTACAATAGCCAATTTTCGATTAAAAGTTTGCTGTTTTGTTGCATTGAAATAAAGAAGTGAAATTCGCAAATGGATACACACGGGTGCGACAGTGTAGACAAAAGGAAGATGAAACGGGGGTTGAGAGAATATAAGCCAGAAATTAATAATAGTCTTGGTGGAGATGAAAGGGCAGATAAGGAAGTTTCCGAGCCAAGGGGTTCGAAGAAGAAGGCTAAGAGTTTGTATAAATGTTCCTCCTGCTTTGGAATTTACAGAACAGTTGATGGACTAAAGCAACATGTAAGTTCAAATAAAACTACGTAATAAAATTTCAGTTATAATAATTAAAATAATTACTTTATGAGCTGGAATCCTCTTTATATTTGTACCTTTTAATAAGCTCCTGAATCACCAGATGAAGTAAGTAAAATTGTCGGAGCCTCCCGGAAGTCCCAGAGTTTTCAAAACCGAAACTAATGAGAAAAAACTTCCAACTTGTAAGCTAATTTGTTGTGATAGCTGCTGCGACAGTTTGGTTTCATAGGGCAAAAGGTTTGAAAACATTCCAATCGATGGAACTAATACAAAAAAAACGTGCTATTGCTGGGAAAAAATTGACAAGGGCAAGAAAGGCAAGAACTTATGATTCAAAGGGCCCGTTAAGGTATAAAGAAGTGTGATACGTCATTCGAAAGCTCTCGTCAAGCTGACCAAGAAAATATAGATCTTTTAGTCTATGCATTCATTTCAATAGCTTTTTCTTTGACAGAATAGATATCAAGACTTATTGTTATTACATATCATATTACATGGTAGTCGCCCAAATACGCGCGTTCCGAATCCGCGCGTTTTCAAAAAATTTCAGAGTCCAACCTGTCGTTGACCCGACCGAATCCGCGCCTTTTTGTTATATCATAATCAGCTCAGCATAGAAGTGCTTGAATAAGGAAATTTATTATGCCTTCATCATAATTAATACAGTAAAAAGCATTTACACCAAAACGGAGTCCCTTCAAACATGAGCACCAAACAGGGATTTAAATATTTTTTGTTGAAGGAGACGAGACATTTTTCATTTATCATTTTACCATATTCCAGTTTTGCAGACTTGCAAAATAAAAAAGTGTCCCACTCCCAATCAGTAAGGAATAGGTAAGTACCCAGTCTCTAAAACATCCTTGGAGAAGTCAGTTCTTTCTCTAACATCCGCGATGGCAGACTATACAAGAAAGTTTGTGAGCAGTAAATCAGGAAACGGGAAGGTCATAAACCAGTTAGCCAAAAATGGTTACATATATGGTCATCGCAGTACAAAAAAAGGAGTTATTCTTGTATGAAAAGTGAGAAGTGCAATGCTTCATTGATTGAGAAAGATGGTAAATTTAAGCCAGATTTTATTTATAGGTAGGTTTTATTTACAGATAGGTAGGTTTTGTTTTAGTTAAGAACATAAATTTATAATATTGTATTAATTAGGATGAAGGCATAATAAATTTCCTTATTCAAGCACTTCTATGCTGAGCTGATTATGATTTAACAAAAAGGCGCGGATTCGGTCGGGCAACGACAATTTGGACTCTGAAATTTTTTGAAAACGCGCGGATTCGGAACGCGCGTATTTGACCCTGAATCATATTACATACACTGATCAGGCCAGGACTACGATAAGCTAAGTACTTCACTCGGTCCCTACACATATCTTGGGTAAATTTCTGTTTCATAAACCCCTCTGCACCCACCTGTTCATCTCTCCAACTATGACAAAGACGAGAGGCGAATTATTTCCGAACAACCTTTGCCCATACTTCCATTCATTTGGTTACTGGTATCTCCGAGTACAAAGCATATGTCTTAAAATGTTTACTAACCTTCGAAGCAACATCGATTTCAATTGTATGTATGAATGTTAACTGGAACGATAGTAAAACTTCCAAGAAAATGTCATTAAAAATAATTTTCATTTCAACCTTTCTCGCTAACGAAAGTTTTTCATTTATAAAATTGTCTATGCATTTTTTCTCTCTAGAATGTACAAACAACACTCCAGAGCTGTTATTCCATTCGATGATCACAGATCAATATTATTTTTATGTTTCGCATTTCATTCCCTTTCCATATCACAATTGAGAAATAACTCTCGAGTTTACGTTAACTTTGCTATATCTACACCATCGTATTTTGGTATAATTGGCAGCACAATAGAGAAAGCATGAAATGTATCCTTACTGAAGCCAACTTATGATTATAATGATAAATAGGTACTCACTTTATAGGCACAAGCAAAACTTATTAAGCAGCGTATTCCCGAATGTAAGCGTAGCGGCGACTGGCGACAAGCAATTTCATCATTTTGTAATCTGCAATTACTTAATCATTATCATCAAGCAGCTTGGCAGATGGCGGATATGCCAATCTATTTAATCTATTAACAAAGTGTCAGCCCAAGTGGCATTATAAGTAGGTTTAGGATCCTTTCATCCTTTTGTAAATAGTATAATGAATGACTCTGCAAGCTACGATGATATGATAAAATTAGCTATATGATCATGTCATTATTTCTATTTTGGGCACAGAACATGTCGTAATAATATTTCCGAATGGGCAAAACACAACCACTTTATCATTAAGACATACTTGTCTCTGATTCCCCTTTATATAGTGACATCTACGTCTTAAAATTGAGTAAAAGTGTCTTTGCTCATTCTTTCGTCCTATGGAGTGATTTTTTCCAGGAGAAGTTAGACTCAAAGGAACATTGCAACATTTTTACTAACGAGTTCCAATTTGACTTTTTCCCTGAAATGTTGATGAAATCATTGTTCTGGAATGTGAGACATACTTAGTTGTGCTCAATATGAACATAACAGTAAAGACAAAAGTCAGTATGTATTTTATTACACCACTAGCATGAATTATTTTTTATGAAAATGCATTATACGTGGCTAGGAAATAAAATGCAAAACCTTCATAAAACAAAGTGACTCCATAGCACATACTCTGGAGCAGCTACAAAAAGGATTGGTCGTAATACTACTTTCCCTAAAATTGATATAAAATATGAATCCAAAGATAGGGGACATGAAAATGTTAAGAAAGTCAATTTAAAGTAAAGAAATTGGAAGATGGATGTTGGAGAAGGTCATTCAATATCAAGCCTACAAGAAAGTGAAACAAAAGTATCAAATTGAGAAGCAATTATGCTCACATATGTAATATCCACGTTTATATAACTGTTTCATCTTTGCATTCATGCAAAACATTTAGTTTCATAGAACTTCCTTTTTGCAGATATTGTCCACACATCATCGTCATCATCGTCGAAAAACCTCCAAATTTGCAATTTGATCCATGCATCGTGTCAGCATCGGTTTCACTTTAGCTCATTTGTAGATATGTATATATGGATGTGGGCAAATGTAATATAATATGTTTTGGCAAAACGCTTTCTCAGAAGAATGAAATGAAACAAATTACCTATCTAGGGTGAAACATTTCGCTCCTGTAGCTGCACACACAATAATTGCAATCCAACAAAAATGTATAGAGAGTGGTCAAATGACTTGGTCAAAGAAGAAAGGCTTTTTGTCAAATATTATCATGTTAAAATATTGTAAATGGGAGCTTTCCGATGTTTTCGATGTAAACGTTCCAGAAAAAGTATGCAAGGAGCTTTAGAATTCTCATGAGCAGATGCAAATTGACCGATGAGGTTTGTATGTGCAGTTATTTTTTTGCTTACATAATTAAGCCATGTTGTATAGCCAGCATGTGAGTTGTGAGTCAGAACCAAAGCTATAATAAGCCATGAAAATGAATCCCATTTTCCCTCCAATGAACTTTGCCCCTTTGTACAATCAACCATGCTAGAGTATATATTATGTAGTTCGTTATATTTGCAAGTTATATATTCCATCCAAATTTCACACTGTTTAAGGTATGTTTGGGGTTAGGTCTTTCGTTTTCATATGTAAGTAAGTGGAATCAAGGAATAAATTTTCTTGTATGATAGTACATGTTGTAGAAAAGGGATTAAAATATTTGAAAAAAAAAATCTTTCTATCGTTGACGCATACTAAATATATTGTAATTGTAGCAACCTCTCGTGTAGAACAGAACCATGAAAATGATGCTATACTTTTTTGGTAATTGCTGTCGTTCCATGCATATGGGTAGGGGACTAAACCCAGAAGGTAGGGGACAGAATCGCAAATGGTAAAAGTGTATGTCTTTTAGAAATGATTACGTTGAAGTCTGCCGATTCCAAAGTGAAGATGGGAAGTAATCCATCCGCATTCACAACTTCCATGATTTTTGCTCTTGAGTAACTAACTTATCATATAACTCACGAAGGAAAGGACATCCAGGCATAGCTTGCTTTGTTAGTTTGGGTGGGATATTGAGAGTGAGAGTGACTTCAGCCCAAGCGGAGGCAAACGGGGATCAACTAGAAAGGTGGAATGTGAAGGTAGCCATCTTCTGAAAAGCAAAGTTCCATATCTAAAATTGGAAGGGATAATTCAGAAGTCTGTAAATGTACTTTTTGGAGAAATTTAACTAGTTTGGTTACTGTTAAATCAGCTATTGACAGTTAAGTATATATAGCAAGTCAGTTTTCTGTTTGTTAGTAATTGCTGGATAGAACAATTCTTGGTATTTATATACCAAAGGCAACAATTATGGCATCAGTGCAGCAATTATCCTCCACTGGTCGAAGGGATGTCATTTGTACCCTCTGCCTGGACAATTGTAGCCCCAATACGACAACAAAATACCTCTTTTTCCAGGAAATTTTTCAATATTTGGGCTTGGACATCCAGCAACTTTTCAATGTTGAGAGGGGATTTCTATTTCCATTCGGGGATGTCGACATTGAGGTGCTGGTATGTAAAAGATGTCGGGGACGGATGGAGCTGTTCCACGTGATACATACTAAATATGAGTCTTTTCAACGCAAATTGAATGCAAGTGTGAAGGAGATCCACGATATCATGGTGAATGGAAAGGGAAATTATGTTGGAACTCCTCGGGAGTACTTGGTTGGCCAAGAGCCACGGGAAACTAGCACTCTAGAAAGGTTTTTGAGGCCTATTGCTCAAGGTAAATCAAGTAATTTGCTGTTAACGAAATTGCAAAAGTTTTATTTCCGTTGACCAATTTTTATAATACTTTTCTGCATTGTCGAAGGTTCGAGAACATTGTTGACAATGACAACAGGGGATACAAAGACAAGCAACTGGGAAAATGCTAACAGGGCGACTTTTGAGGAAACCGAATATAATGCTGCACTTCATAAGGAACAATTTGCAGGCCAAAATGCAATAGGTACTTAAGTGCAAATTTGCTCAAATGATTTGAATGACAATTAATTTTGAAAGGTTTAATGAGAATATGGCCACTGATATTTAATATTTTATCATAGAAAATCTAAACACGGAAAAACCAATTTTCTGGCGTGGTTGTGGTTCAATTCCTCTTCCATGGAAAGACGATGTTGCAGTGAATATTATGAAACGGAGCCCCATTGCCGATAATAGAGCGGGCACTTCAGCTCGCTACGAGGAGATTGGCTTATTAAGTGGCGTTTCTGACGTTTCCATGCAACTTTTTGCATCGAACGGAGTCGTTTTAGCAGGTCCCAGTTCTTCCTCTGCCCATCCATCTGCTAACAACCCCACATGGACAAATGGGAGGTCACGAGCGAACAAAGAATACGAATGTAACATTTGCGGAAAGATCGTCGTCAGCTTGAAAAACTTTGAAAGTCATCAATGGATTCATTTGAATTTGAAGCCCTATGAATGTAATTACTGTGAACAGACTTCATTCCGGGACATTTCCGGCTTGCGTTGTCACTTTTTGCGACAACATCGTCACCTCATGTTCGCCGAATTCAGGAAGTCAAATATCTCTGTTGCGCAATTCCAAGCTGGGCTGGACTTCCTCATCTACAGCCTTCTAACACGACTCCCTGTAGCTAACCGGAAAGCCAAAGCTGAAGGATGTCGTGTCTGCAATCATTATTACACCCTTCGGATAGCGGTTGAGGACCATATTGTTCAGCGCCATTATGATGTTCTGGCGAATGGCATAGAAGAACTCCAGGAGTACATGACCCTACCAATTGACCTAGATCGAGAGAAGTGCTTTTTATACTTGAAGGAGACAATTATTCAACGGAAGACCGGCCGAATGTGTGGAATATGTGGAATGAGGTTCAAGACAGCGATGGGCCTAAAGTGGCATGTAAAAACACACATCCAAGCCAACCGTGGAGCAAAATCACGATTCCCGCCAACCCACATTAATCTAATCAAACTGAAGCTTAAATGTCCTTGCGGCAAATATTTTAATGATTTGGATGAGTTTAGCTCACACAGGAAGAATTTGCTGACCGGCAGTGCTTGCTCCATTGCACCCACAGGTGAGTTTGTTGGTCCGTTGAAACGGTTGCAGCCATACAAGTTTAATACAGTATAATTCAGTCTTAATAGTTGATGAGTCTCAACTTGCCCCTCTGCATGCCAATCAATATTTTTAAAGCTTCACTTGTGTAAAGGTGATGGAAGATGAATAAAGCCAGTTGATTTAATTGAAGATTGTGTCTTCATTGTTTAGATTTTATAAAAAAGTTAAGTATGTATAAGTGGCCATAGTCTCATTTTTGTAAACTTTTAAAAATTACTTGAACAAATTCGCCACTTAAGTTGCCTAGTGTATTTAGCAAATTAAGCAGTTATTCTCTGGTGAGCCAATTCTTGGATTCGGCGTTTATGGCTGGTGAGAACAATGATGATCGAGATAACTTTTGAATTAATGCGTTTGTACTTACAGTGCTTGTAAGAATTTATATGCATTGTCAAAAATGTAGTCATGGAAGTAGTTGCAATTTCTAATATATGCATGTTATTTTTCTTTTTATGTAGCGTAATTTGTCATGATTATTGTTTGTTCCTATTTGCTTGTTCCTAAATTGATGGGATTGACATTCATGAAATGAAATCAATGTAAATAAATAATGCATAATTAATAGTGAAAATAAAACATGCCAAAACTAACGCGGTAGTTGTTTTTTTGTTATTTTGCATTCCCTAAAAACCAATGCCTACATAGTAAAGCTAACGACCATTTCGGTTAGTTAAATTCTTTCTGTGTTCACCTGGGTTATTGTCTCCCAATGCAAATGCTAAAGGACTGGCCTCTTTAATCTGAACGAACCTTTCCTTTAGAATGATAAATGTTTACTAGTATTTGATTTCTGAGTAATGAATTAGCTATGAAGGTACGTTATTGAAACTAGAGAGATCAACAACTTCTTGGAAAAACTAATTACAAATAACAATTTTCATTTAGGATTTTTTTCAACATGGCAAAAGTATAGACCAATTATAATTGTACTGATCTGTTGTTTTGTCTTGTCCTAAAAAGAATGCATATCAGTTAGATATACGTTCAATATGTTATCATTTTGAATTCTCCAGGAAAGGCCAAGGGAAAAAGTCTAATTTCTATTTTTGGTATGCTTATCTTTATCTGCTCGCAATCAAAATTCTCGAATATCTATTTAAATAGAATTAGATAAGTGTTCGTGATGACGTTAGTTACTATCCATACCCGTCGACCAATTTTTCCCAAATTCTAGGGTATGTTAACTTACCAACGAAACAAAGCACGTTTGTCTGAAATATATTTAATCAGTAAGAATTCGTAGAAATTAATTGTCTTTACAAATTGGAATTTCTGGGAATTTTTTTTTTGTTTCACTGGATAAGGCACAGAACAAATTGTGAATGTCTTTGACTTTGATCAATTGCACATTGGTTGAAAGCTAAAATTTTTTAAATTAAGTGAATGATACATTAGCTAATAGGAAGTAGGTTTCTTTCAAGAGAAGTCTGGTGAAAATTAAAAAAAAAACTATCAGCAATAGAAATAATTCGCATTGAACTGGAAGGTGCATGTCTTTATCCTGATTTGTCATAATTGAAGGACGGGCAAACGTGAAAATATGCAAGAAACATGTCAATAGCCACATGCTCATGAACCATTTATATGCATGCTATTACTATCGGATTTAATAAAAAGGCAGCAATGACACCACAAAATTGCTAACTGTTAAATTGATGCGTTTCCATTTAATTGGTTAAAATAATAAGAATAAATACTTAGTATTTAGATATATAGCTATTTTGAAAGGATTAAAATATTTTTGTTGATATAACTGTTTTTTCTTTTTATAATTCAAGGTAACTCAGTTCTTTTTATTAATAATCTGCTCAGTCTGATTGCAATTTATTCGCAAAAGTAGATTGCACTTTTCGGATTTTAATTCCTTTAGCTTCTCCTCCATCTGAAGAATGACTTTGTTCATTTTCCGAAGTTTCTTCTCATCTGGGGAATATTCCTGTCTTTGTCGGCCATTCAAATTTTCTTCGCTGCCGAATTCTTCATCTTCCTCGTCGTAATCATCATCCTCTTCATCATCACCGCGATAATCATTGATAGTTAAAGATTTTAATAGATCGCAGGTTGTCCTCTCGCCAAGATTTGATTTAAGGCTTAACTTTTCCTTTCCGTAAGGCATCCTGGCAAAATAAACGTATACGTCAAGATTCAATTCTAATCAAAATTATTAGTAATTTAATTGCGGAAGGATTTATTTTTCTGCCTCACCTCTTTTCACCAATAAATATCACTCCATATTCATCCCGATGTACATGAAATGCTTGTGGTATTGCTACTTTTATTGGAGGGGCACCGGGTGACGTAAAATTAATTGGAGGTCGGTCTTCTATCAATTTCAATTTCCCTCCAGAAATTGTAATCTGAGGTCATACCGTAACAAAAATTAGTTTTTGAATATATATAATTTAAAAATAATCTGAGAATAGCTTGAAAATTCTTAAATTCTACAAAACTCGAAAAACGCTCACCTCAAAAGGAAACGGAACTGGGATAATCTCGTCCTCGACGAGATCCGTTAGATTTACAATGCTGCTCATGTTAATAACAATTTCTTGGCCTTGACTGAAGTCTATATTTCCCTTCAAACTGGGTTGAGTTGCATCAATAATCAGTTTACGCATAAGTGAATCTCCTCCAGGAGTATCGATTAAATTGAGCTTCTGTGTCCCACCACCGTTACCGGTCCCGCTACTATTATTGCCGCTTGACTTATCTGCCCGCCAATCATATGCTTTCATTATCTTCCCATCAATTGTTTGTGAAAGCTGAATGTGGATGGTACTTTTTCCCCCCTGGATGCCATTACTTGCACCCTGTTGAGAATGTGATGTCGAAGTAGAGTTGAGGGGATCCACTGAAGTGGGATTTGTTCGCCACTTTTTGGTACGAGCTATGAACCTTCTCTGTAATTAGAAGCAAACAACGTATTATAATCTAGTCGATTTGGTTACAAATGGTAACAGCGTCACAACATCAAGACTCAAATAAAGCATATAATTACTTAACAATTACTTAAAAATTACTATAACCGTACCTGAAACTCCTGCCATTGAATTTCAGAGGCTTCGTCAAACTCTAGAGATGCTGCCTTTACATCAATTTTAGAATCCAGCGCTTCAGCCTCTTGGCGAACAATCACACCATTTAGCTGGACTGCTAACACGTTCACCTATATAACGGAGGAAAATATTATTAAACGCCCAAAAATATTATTGTAAGAAAGAAACAATACAAATTTTGAAATACACATACAGTATCATATTCATGGGATCTCGGCCCATTAGGAACAGCATTAGGCAAATTTGTAGCTGCTGGTTGTCGATCTTCTTCTCCACATATGACATCGGCCTCTTCCACTACTTCAATTGCAATCTCCACATTATCGTCCATACTATCTGGATCTGCTGAACCTCCATGTTCCCCTTCCAGTTCCAAGTGCTCAAATTGAATGTTATCTGAAGAGCCAGAAGTAGAAAATGTGGAGGCTACCTCACTGTCAGGTGTTGACAGTCCTCCAGTTTTACTAAATGCAAGCACTGTGGACGACAATCCTTTCATTCCCTGCTTGAAATTATCTGTGAGCGCGTCCAACGTCGGTAATGGTTTGTTAATTGGACTAGCATTGACACTAAGTGAGGATGCCGTTTTATTGGTTGCTGGAGGAGCCGGATCCAACAGGGTGTGCACGGATCTTGTTTTATTTTCTAAGCTAGCCGGTGGCATCATTTGGCTATGATGTTGATGATTTTCTACAGGAAACTGTAGATTGCTTCCCTGTTGGTATGCGAGGGATGGTTCGCTAACTGTTGACTGCATCATCATCACGGCCATTGGTGTACAAGTGGGAAATTCAGTAGAAGGAGACGGTGAGGAATGGGTTCCGTTATCACTGGCCATTGAATTGTCCCTTGGAAGTTGTGAATTAGCAGATGCCGGCAAAGACGGGAATAGGAATGATACCTCAATACGCGGAATATACAGCATGAGGAACATCTCCTTTGCTTTTGCAGCCAACTCGCCAATCACCCGTTCAGTGTCCAAGTTGAGGAACAATGATAGTTCTCCAAATGACTCTACCATTCTCATTAGAAAGAGGTACTGGTAATGTGTCATCTGAACGTTCACCATTGACTTGGAATCTAGGAGAACGGATAGAGCTTCACCTTGGCCTATTCCATCCATACCTCCTGTTGCGTTACCTGAAGAAGTTGGGGGGTGAGCTGGAGGAGTATAAATCCAACCGCTTAACGGAACTGGATCAATAAATGGTGATGGTGGACCCAGTTGATCTCCACCTGCCAAACCCCATACACATCCACTTTCACTGACAACTGACTCAAACCTAGACATTGGAGCTCGTCTTCGGCTGCTATTTGTCGCAGAGGGAGTAGATTCGAAACAGAAATCTGACCAGAAGGAGTCCGCTCTAAGATGCCAAATATCACGAGGCTCTGTCCACATCATTTCCTTTGTTAGAGTAGATAAGTCGGCGAAGCTTTCCATTCTTTTATGTGGAGTGTACGCCTGGTTCTGTCTGACTAGATCTTCGTCTTTAAAAGAAACAAGTGCATATAGTGAAACAGTTACGTGTCGAATCAAACGAAATAGATTATTTACCAGTTAACTTAATTTGTTAAATCGTATTTAACTTACTATTGCAATGACGATGAAACCTGGAAAGTTTCTCTGAATTGTGTGCATAATTTGGCTTGGGATTCATTGTGAAAGTACTATTTGCTCGCAATCGATTGCTATTATTGACTCCACAACCAACTTTTTCTAAGCATTCTGCAAGTTGTTGACAGGTACCCGTTTCATGTGAGCGATAATTTGCCAATATTACCCGGGAGAGCTGGAAGTATACTGCAGTTGGTCTCGCCTTCTGACCAGGATATGGTTTACTTCTGTAAAGAATCTGTCAAATAACAAAAACATATTTCAAACCTCAATTTATTATTAAGATTACAAGATGTCAGGAGAGGTTTGTTTAAAATAATGGGTAAAACAGTCTCTAATAATGTTTTTATGTAAAATCTTACCTTAGGTTGAATCAGTTCCAGACGAATGTCTGTGTAAGGTTCTTCCTTGGCTGTGTCTGTCTTGTTCAACGACTCTGTCAAATTGCTGGCAAATGCATTTAGCCACAACACTGTACATACGTCCAAGTCCATTTGAATTGGATGAAGATATGCGTATATTTTTGGACTTGGAAGTGGGAAGCAGATTTCACCTGGATGATAAAACCAAGTGAATTCGATATGAAACCCGTGCAAATCCTTTGGTCTCTCCATGTAACCGGATAGAAAAGGTTGAAGGGACTCTTTCGCATTGGTTGTCACTTTGTAAATACACATGTTCTGGATACGAATCACCAAGCAAGTGCTCATCAACTTTGCAATCTTTTCACCTACGGCTGATCGGACATGATTATTGTCAGGCGCATAATTCATTGATGCATTGTTTGAGGCTTTGCTGGGTGTGAGCAATGGACTGTTGCCAGTTCCAGTTGCATAGCCATCACTACCAACAGACGCACGGGCAAGTGGGCGATGCTCATGTTGATGTTGTTGTGATGGTAGTATTGTTTCCATTAACTTCATGTTGAAATTTTCCAGCGACTCTTTTAGCCAGTTGAAGACTTGGTTTTCTCCATACCGAGGCCACGACTTTCGACTGGCTCTGGCCAAGTGATATGGATAAAAGTCCAGCATTATCTAAAATGATTGTACAGCACACTTAGATACACGCATCTAAACATTGCAAGTTGATGCCAGCAAATGTACAGCAAAAATGTCTACCTGAGAAAAATGGATTTGCAAAGCAGCCCCGTTTGTCAAATCTGGATGAATAGACCTACCATCTAAAATAGCAATAGATCATATGTTTAAAATTTGCAACACAATTATTCAAGTGATTAAGTATAATTAAGTATTACAGGAATAAGATGGTAATAAATAGTTTTCTAAACTTACTTCCTGGATCATCCAGAAGATGCAAATTAATCTTTTCACATATAAAATGGTAAGACGTCTCTTTAATATCGAAGGCTTCAAATATTTTAGCGGCATCGTTCGCACTGCTTCCGCCACTTGAGCTGTTCATAAAAGTAGCTTGGTGCTGTTGTGCCTGGTATTCAGGTAGCGTCTGTCAAAAAAAAAAATATATTCAGGTAAAAAGTGATGCATAGATAATCTCCACAGTGTACAAATGTTGCTAAATGTTCTCTGCCGGAAAATCTACCTCAAGCTTCCTTTTAGCTTTAATTCGTTGTGACTCTTCAGTCGCTTGCTTCACCAAGTCTGAAAGAGAATTGATGAAATGAAGGGCCGCTAAAATCTGAGAATCAGTCAAGACCCACAGCAACTCATCCAAGATTACAGACAGTCGGCATGCTACCACTTGGCAATCTATAAAAATGCAACAATTAATTAGTATTTAATAAGCAATTCTGAGTGCTAACATTTTTTTTAAGAATCTTGATCTTACCATTTAGCCTCTTTTTTATTACAATTCGAGCTCTCGCCTGATTCGTCAGAAGACGTAATGGAGCCAAGTGTCGATCGGATGTTGACTGTGCTTCCAGACGAAGGTTCTGCCAAACAACTTCTTTAAAAACAAGAACTTCTCCACGCCGTACATCTTTAAGTCGACTATGACTCAACTCCACATTACTCCTCCATTGTGGAGATCGCGACTCAACTCTAATGCGTGAGATCTAAGTACAAATAAAATAATTAATTAATTTAAAGATTGCGAAGGTACTACAGAGACTGAAAGGATACAAAGAAAACAGGAATTAACAGTAACTGAAACATACCTGAACCCTTGACTCAAATTCTCGACTATGAAACGTCATTTCGACAGACTCAACGGTAAGTGTAATCCCATCAACAACCTTATTTACAAACCCGTATTTTCCCGCTGAGGAGGCCAACTGATTTGCTATATCAGCAGCAGTCTTTCGAAGTTCTTCACATGTTTCAATTTGGACGTGGACTTGATCCAAAGCCTACAAAAGTTAAATAAGACCCAGTTAAATAAGAACTTTCCATGTCCTAACACTAACAATATTTATAATAACAACTTATTACCAGAAGAATTGGATGTGACTTGAGTCGAGTCCACGGAATTCTAATATTGACGCGGTTACAATGGGCCTTTTTAATCTTCATCCATGTTGGCAAAGCCAACAAATCCGTGAGAACTTCTTCGTCGAGGTTTAGATTTGTTAGTTCTCCTTCCCCCTTTAAAGTACTGACATTAATTCGGTCGGATGATAAATCTTTGACAAATCTGCAAAACAATTATTACACGTGTTTCCAATTTACTTATACAGGACAAAGGCATAATAAAAATAATTACAAAGTGGTAATTAGGATATTCTTACTTTGACAAGTGTTTTAATAACTGGTTCTTGATTATTCCTGCCATTTTAGAGTTTTCAAAATATTAAACCGTTTCCCACTGAAAAATAAAATAAATTTTCAGACATGGAATATTATAAACGTCAATTACATATCCTGAAATGATAGAATCAGATAACTCTGAACGTATGTACTCACCAGCAAAAAATCCTTTCCACTGCCCAAAGAAGCATCAGCTCTTGACACTTCCTGTTCTGACTTTAAACACAGCAAGTATCCGAGCATTAAAAATGTAAATACCACCACTACCTCTTTTCCGTCCTCATCCAAAATGACAACGATACACAAACTCTAACTTAACTATACCGAGGTTAACTTACTGTTATCACAACAATTCATAATTTAGCAACTGCTAATCTAATTTGAACAATGCTATTTTATCCTATTCTGTATTGCAAAATACGATGACGAGTTACAAGCGATAAGTTTTGAAATACCACAGCGATATGACAGGTAATTTACTTGTTTCAGAAAGGCAAAGTCGGAGACAAGGAAGAGTCAAAAGGCAAAACTTAAAATGTGTACATGTAGTTCATTATAACATATTCAACACTTATATATTAGCTAACTGCTAAAGATTAACGTTCAAACAGATTAGTACTGGAAAGTTTAATTAAATGTAATATATAAATTCAATCTTCCACCGCATGCTTATATCATTCCGACAGTTTACCGACAGAATAAACTCTTTCTAACGCACATACATTAGACCCATTAGACTCGGATAGACCCATTATTTTTTTAAACTAAATCAATCGTTTCAAGTAGAACATTAAAGCTCAAAGTATGAATAGGTTTAATGTCAATATAAACTCGGGCATTCAATAAACTCATAAAATCCCGTTTCCTTACTGACTTAAAAAATACTGACTAACCCCGAAACAATTACGTAACAATTAATTTGTTGCCAATATAACTCCTAATCTTACTAACGGCTCTCGTGAAGTTTTACAGCATAAAAATTACAATATGTATTTAATATTTAGCTTAATACATTCCAATAATAATGTTTGTAGTTACAGATATTTGTTAAGTTGCATTATTGTTGATGACTGTACTGTTGTGTTGATTATTGATTTGTATTGTTACATGAATGTATCCTACATAATAATGGGCTGCGCAGTTAGTCCCAGTCCTTCTCGTCGCGTAAGTTAGCACAATAAAATATCAGGAATATAATTTAATGAAAGTGACGATTATGTAGAGATCTGCTGCGGTCACTCCAGATGTATGTGTTTACCGGTAGCAGTAAGTACTGAAAATGAAATAAAGAAAAAAAACATCACATCAGCATTTGTTAGGCAACATTTAACTTTGTAATTTATCTTATGCGTAGTTAAAACCTAATTCATGCTTAAATAGATTGGAGTAAATACATACAAAATACTCTTTAAAAGAAGAAAAATTGTTAAAGTTTGCTAAAAATAGGAAGTGACCTAAATCTATCAATTAACTTCTTAAGGTATTCTGACACATCACATCAATAGGAATTGTTCGTGCATCATTCATAACGATCAGAATAGCATAAATCACAAAGCATTCATGATAAAGAGAAAATAAGCTCGTGTCACTCTTTCATCGAAATTAAATCATTTGGAAATACACACCTTCACATACATACAATACGAGACCAACTAGAGACAAGCAGATTACAAACCGAAATAATTTTTCATATGATACCTCAAAAAATATTCCATTCCAGTAATTTCAAATTGGATATAAATTATAACTTTGTATTTCTCAAGTGTTATGATCAGTTTCAAAACGGATTGTCTGTCCAGAGCAGCTGATCACTGATCACTATCTAATATATCTTAAATTGACGGAAATTTTACTCTGCCAGACAGAAAAAAAAATCACAGCCAAAATTAAATGATATAAAACTTCTAATAGTCTAGCTCTGAATTAAATTTTTTACTCTTGAAATAAATGACAAAATATTTTTCAACTGAAAGGAGCCATTCCTCTCTCCGTCCATGTGGATTAACAACCTCCCTCTTAGGCAAATAACCTGCTGGAAACATGGACCCAACACCTAACTTTCCTTACTCTAATTAAATTATAAATTCATCATCATGTGCATGCAGCTTTCCCATCTAACTCCATATCCATTCCTCATGCAACCCAATGTAAAGCGTGCAAATATACTCTTGATAAAGCCAATCGTCTCAAGACCTAAGATAAGCTTACAACTTACCAAAACAAACTTATCACAACAACAACAAACTCGTCTTGTTCTGGGCATGAAACAGTTTTAAAAAAATACTCCACTCTATCTGAAATTCGTTTTATCTCTCCACCCCATTCATTCAACACTTAACTGGACTTCACAATTCATAAATATGACACTTTGTAATTGACATTCCCCCCATCACCCATCAACTTTCACTAAACCATACATACATACATGCCCATTAAAAAACTGGAGAGAAATCTAATTAAAAAAACAAATGGAGCTAACTCAAACGCACAGAAACAAGGCTGATTTTCATTCCACACTAAATAATTACAATCAAATATTTTCTCTTACATAATCTCCAATCATGTTAACTGGGCCTTCTCCCCAAAACTGAAAGATTTAACTATGGTATAGTTCAACTCTAATGCGTCTACTCATACCCAGTCAACATCCCCATATAACTCCAATGTAAACAGCCATACGACGAGATGAGTACTTTAACTTCAGTCAGCTTATCATTACAGCTACCTTAATTGAGTTTGGCTTCCCCGTTCAACAGCACAGAAATTACTCCCATTAAGTTTGTGTGGTAGGACTACATCTACAACTAAATAGTTTTTACTACCACACCACCACCGTCCTTATAATTATGCAGTGACTGCAGATTAGAAGATGCAGATAAGACAGATGTGTACGGAGAGGAGAGTGAACTAGGCATATTAGTCATGTACTCACTCTCTATAGTCAATAGTCAATATTACGTGTTTACACATTTTGTCTGCTGATTCCATGCTGGGAGCTCATGAACACCAAAAAAAATATTTCATGTTGGTCATAAAAAAGGGAGAGAGAGTAAAGTATAAAAGGATGTGGACTTGTGTGGAGAACGTTTTCATATGGTTAGAGCAACAAGAAAAAAGGCTTGAAAAACACAAAGGAAGACAAAGCATGAATCACACGTATCCTCTTGATAAGTGTATATGATAATGATAGACTCATTAGCCATGTATATCCCTAGTTAGTTTAAATATAATTTCCACTCATTTGGTTTGCCAGTCATTCGTAGCAACAACATCATCATCATGATCATCAGCTTTATATAGGTTGCTGGCAGTTATCTTTTGGTTATACGCTATTTGTAATATAAAGCATATAGCTAGAGAGGTTATCATGGATTTGTATGTTATCATGAATTTTGCTCTTGCAATTTCCAACCTTTAACTATCATAAATCATTAACAATGGAGTCTGGAGACTCCATAAGACTTGAGGAAAGAGCGTGGAAATGGGATGAGAGATTGGGAAATACAGATTAATCATAATTCATAATCTCTGCGGCTGAATTATGGCTATGACGCTTGGACGAGTCCAGCCAGACAGAGAGATGTGGAAAAACTGCATAAATAATAAATGATTTGAGACGGAATAGGAAGGAGCTTTATTTGGGCTTAAATATAACTCTAAATGTGTGGTATGGCTAATTATGTTGTGAGAAGTTGAAATTATAGCGTTAATAGATTTCAACACGATAACATGCTGAGTCTAATTGTGAACGTGGAGTATGGAATGGGAAACAACCAAACCAGCTACCAAACCAGGTAGTTGTAGTACGCGTAAATTTCATGGGATTATGAGAACAAACGGGCCAGAAGAGGATTCAGAGGATTGTATTGTAATTTATTATCCATTTTTTTACAATATCCTCATGGTCATCGGTAAGAGGATCATTAATTTCCGACAAGATAAATAGTCAAATATAGTCCAGTAGTGTAAACAGTTATAAAATTGATTGATTCTTTTCAACATACCTGATCACCAGCTTTATTGCTCTGCTAAAGTCAACATTCGCGATGGTCAAATAAATGATATAATTTCAAGGAATATCGTAATGTTACTGGTATTTACTTAATGTCCATTTCACTAGTTGACTTTTACATTGACTTTTTTATGGATCAAAGGTGGAGACTGATTATCTCTGTCTGACACTATTTTTAAGGTTGAAAATCAGAAATTATGAACAATGTTCTTCCAAAAAAAAAAACTGCATCGAACTTTCAGCTTCGTTTCAGTTCATTTCATTCGATAATTTGCATAGGTAAAGTTTAATTCAATGAGTCATGAACCCGATTTCACATGATGAATTGATGAGCCTCCTACGCACGTGCTTACATTTGAACCTTGCATTTGCATTTCGTTTTCTAAATGTTAGATATTTTATTATCAGAAAGGTAGCTTTAAAATTAAAGATTTTCAAGAATTCAAAAATGCAAGTTGAAAGCTAAAAAAGCAGCGATTTTATTCATCTCTTTATATGGACTCATATTTACTTCAGCTCAGCTATTGAGCTTTGATTGATTGTGGCGATTTATTATTATGCATCCTGCAGTTTGGTTTGCAGATGTGGTTAAAGTCATATTATTTTACCAATTTAGCAAAGAAAGTGAATATCTACTCGTATTGCTGCAGTTTCATGAAATTGTATAAGATTTTTATTCGCACTATCGTATGATATGATATTGATATTATTGATACGTCGTTACGATTGATCATATATAAAGGAATGCAGAAAATTGTGTAATGAATGACTATGCAATTTTTCTTGATTCAAGATGATACCTTTTAGCATCCTTGATATCCTATATAACTTCAGAAAAATTGGGAAATTGCATTGTCAGTATCTGCTATAAACTTGTCTTTGCTTTGCAATGTTTTCGCAAAAGGTTCATTGTAATTATAGTTAGCTCATAGTGCATATAAAGTAGACTTTCGTGTTTTTTGTACCTTCTATCCCAAATATTTATAAATGTATGCATTGCAACTCCAGTTAACTTGTATAGAGCATGAGCAAAAACATAATTTTTTTTATTTCGATTGTCTTATTTGCTGTGATACCGTTACGTATATATTTCTTTAGTCTACTCTAATGGTTTTTTTCAAATGAGTAGTTTGTCTGCGTCAGGTATACATGGTTAATTATAGTGTAGGATAATGTGTACCCCAATCAATTTTGCTTGTAGAGACATAGCTTGAATTAGAGATTTCGTGTAACTAGTATACTAGCAGCATGTCGACAAATGGTGAGAATTTGGGGCAACAGGAGATATGAATTCAAGGTTGATGCCGACGTACATCGTGAATTTACAATTCACATTTAATCAGATAATCCCAGGCCCTAAACTTATTTATTAACTTATTGCATGTCTGGGCTTTATTAGTTTCAAATGAATATTTAGTTTCAGTTGAAATGGTTTTATAATACGTATAACGGAGAAGAAACCGGCATCGTCACGTCAGATATAGCAAATCTCAATAATCATGCCTTTCATCACCCAACTGCGTGAAATTAAGGGAGAAAAAACTCCATGAAAATCAGAATAAGGATATGCAACTATTTTCAACTTCTTTTAGATGTGGCAACGAAGCGAAGGTGTAGTACTAATGACTAAAGACGAATGTCTCAAATTCATAAATTCGATTAAAGTAAAAATAAGTGCCTCTCAAAAACCTAAATGCTATCTAGCTATTATATTTTTAACATTGGCATGTCCGCTACTAAACATTGAGATTCCATGACATGTTTTCTAAAATATCGTCGAAAAGTTGAAAGTAGTACCTGACAGCAGCTTAAATGAGAGGGACACGTAAAATATCAAAAATGCATAATAATAACATTATCATTCTATCATCAATATCACTATATCACCATCATCACCATTCCAATAAGCATGTTCTCGGATAGGGGAAAATGCAACGTATGAAAAAAATATTTAAACGCTATAACACTATCATGTTGATTTACTCGCTGATTGTATCACAAGCATGTTGTAATTAAATATCGAAAGTGTGATGGATATTTACATTAAAAGATTTCCCATTCTACAAATAAAGGAATAGAAAACTCCGCCGCCACGGTCGTAAAATTCCATGTTTTCTAATTCTGATAGTGTTATTTGGTGTGGCGTGACTCCCTAGAATGGAAGCATAAATGCAAGTGCAAATATTAAATGGATTATGGAAAGCATTGCATGAAGAAGTGTATACGGAAGAAGTGACAAGCCAACTGTCATGTAACGCTAATAGAATAAAAAGCAGCACAATCGAATTGGCTTCAGTTCTCAATTGATAAGTGGACTGGCTGCGCTTCACAATAATTCAATCGTCAAGAACGAGGGTCGTTCAAATAGTGAGACAATTTAAAAGGGAAATTATAATATTTAATACACCCGCGACAAGTGATTTGTCAAGCTGGTAAAGTACTTCCGTATCTCTAAGGGGCGAATTTCGGAAACGTGACTTCCTTCATCCTTGAGAACATCATCATAAGGTAATATTGAATCAAAATCTTTAAGATGTAAGATAAGATGGAAGCCGTTTTATACTAAATGCTTTTTTGACATCCAGCTTCAGATTAGTGGACCCGGCAAGTTTACAATAAAATCAAAGTTTTTCATATGGAAATGAAGGGGCACGCTTGTCAGTGATATTTATCTTCATAAGATTAGATTAGGATTAGATGCCAGTAGGGCCAGTACAGAAGACCAATGCATAACCAAGCCTGCATGACTCACACATTCTTTTCAACCTTCCGATTCCAACTTTCATTCAGTTGGACTTCCATGAATTTCAAGTTCTCAGAATTGCTCGCTTTTCTTTGGGTGTGACAGGAAGGATATACATGATATAGAACACACCTGCCACCTGCTCTACTGCCACGTTTCCTTATGAATATGC
>JAQGAH010000955.1:0-20958 GCA_034696885.1 Lepidocyrtus paradoxus | reverse complement strand
AAGACCTCGGGGGGAAATGGTCCGGGGGGGAAAAGACCTAGGGGGGAAAAGACCTAGGGGGGAAAAGACCTGGGGGGGAAAAGGACCTTGGGGGGAAAAGACCTGGGGGGGAAAACGCCGGTAACGCACATTTCAGCATGATTTTCAAGCTGTTTTGCAAGCCAGCCCAGGTAATAGATAACGAAGAAAAAAAACATGCGATATCCCAACATATGGGACAATGACAATAGGGAAGTGAATTTTTACTACCAAAAATAGCAACAGAGAAGAAAAGACAATAGGAGGCGAGTTAGAAATAAAAAAACAAGAGGAAAAACTATGTTGATATGCTTGATGTTGATGAGAAGTGATCAGCATATTATTAACATTACCATGTGCAGACAAAACATATATCCTCTCGTCATCATTAATCAGCGATGATGATGAGATGAGCATGACATGATCCTTTTTTCATGTTTCACCATTATCCTCTGATAAAAATAGGTAGAGTGAGGTGGTAACGCGAAGGAGGATGTTGATATCATATTGAATATCAACAAAAGGAGGGAGGATAAATACTATTCTAGGAGGGATGATCATGTTGATGAGATGATTCCTGATGATAAGATTTGAAAAAAAGCGACATAAATAGTCATGATGTCGATGCCATTTGATGATGTGATGATGAGGATGAGATGGAATGCCATCATGGCATGGAGCTGTGAATGTTTGGTAGGTCGTTGTCGGTTTGTTATTTGATGAAAGGATGTTTTTTTGGTTGAAAATAGGATTCAATTTTAAATTAAAGTTTTTTTGTACTAAAATGGGAAGACCGCTGAGAAAAAAGTGCAAAAAATGGATTTTCATTTATGGGTAGTGTTATAAAGGGCTTAAAACAGCTTTTCGCATGTTTGGTTAGGTAACTTGTCAAAAAAAACGAACAGGAACATAAACATCAGCATGATAACTAAATAGCGTATGTGGAGCATTAAAAATTGCAATATGGAAAAATGAGGGAGGAGGAACTGTTGCGTTTTTTGTAAACACATTTGTTTTTTTGAGTGAGCTGGTTCATGTGATATGATATGTTTTCCGGTATATTGCTGAAATGTTTCACATATTTGGTATATTATGGCTGATGAAAGACGGAAAGAGGCTTGAGAGAAGAGCGAGTTTGTCGTTATTGCTAGGTTTCGTCATTGTTCCTTAGTATTTTTCCTTGATTTCGTTCCTTCTTTCTTTTGGGCCTGTGCAAAATCGGGTCGATGACCAGAGTTGGAAAGAAGAGTAGATAGAGCTTATGGGCAAAAGGCACACAAATTACGTTGCCGATCATCGCGCTCCTCTGCGTTCTTTACTCTACATACATACATTAGAGTGAGAGGGAGGCTCAGAACATTGCAAATAGGATGGTGGAGAGAGAGGAGAGAACAGGCCCATGTTACTTATCGCCTTGCCATTTTGTCGTATTTATCGGCGATGCTATCATATCGTCATCCGCATATGGGAAAGAAGCACGAAGGAGAGCGGAGCAACGGCAGAGAGCTTTTTTAGCATTGACTTGGTTTGGTGGTGGTGGTGTTTTTGCGTTTCACAATTTGGTTTTTGCAATGTGGGATATATGGATGATGATGACGTTGAATGAGCAAAAGAGATCGTCCTCGGAGGGAAGAAATCAGAGAGAAGGCGTGAGGCGAGGATGATAGGGAATATGATGATGAGTATGTTTAGTGGGCTGTTGCATAACAAAAAAGCAAATGACATGGTATGGCATGCCACAAATCTCAAGAATTTGTCGATGTTCAATGCGAAAACGAATATTTGCCAATCTGCATCATCTTTCCATTGGAGAAGTAAGTTATGGCATGGTTATGGTAGGGTTCTAGATGAAATGCAATTCGTGCTGTTTTGGTGAAATACTGGATCATAAAATTGGAATGGAGGCTGGAGATGACTGATATGAGAATATGTGGGATGACATGTAATTTGGAATATATGACTTAACCTAATCTTTCCTTTTGTTTGCGTAGGTGGCTCAGGAAATGTCAACTCGGAAGAACGGCCGTCGTGGGTTCCTCCACTCAGGCAGCAGCCCGAATTACAAGGGAAACCGTCCCTACACCAATGGCTACAACGGAGGTCATCACCATCATCACAACCATCACCACGGTTCCTCTCATCACGGTGGTAATGGTAATGGAGGTCACGGGAATGGCGGGGGTCAGCCTCATCACTCCCCCTCTCCCGCTGCCATGAACTGGTACAACTCAATGAATACGGCCACCACCATGGAAATGTTCTCGTCCAGCCCACCCAATCACTATTCAAGCTATAGTTTGGCCAAGTTCTCTCCACCAAAATATGGGTATGGGAGTCCTTCCAAGTGGAGTGCTCCACCCCCACATCCCGCGTACGGTCCTTCCATTCCCCCCAGCAAAGGGGACAAGTACCACTGGTTTAACAATAAGGCCACCATCAAGGCTTAGATCCACAAATCATTTTATAGTACATCCATCTCCTTTTACAATGGAATAATTCAAACAAATGAAAGAGCACCGCCATTTTTTTTTAAATTAATTATTCTTTAGAAAAACAGATAGACCGAGAAAGAAGGGAAAAAAATTTAAATAGTAGACTCATCTCATCTCAAATATAAATATCGTGACATGCGATACAAATAGGAAAAAAGTAATTCACTCCTTATCTTCGTCAATTTTCAGCAGTTTAAGCTAAGCTACTATAAAAAAATGAGAAATCAGTGAAAGGCTAAGAAACAAAGAATGATTTTTTTTGACAAGACGGCTGAATATCCATACTAATTATAGACGGGTGATGATAAACATGATGATACGGATTTGAAAAACGGTTTTAAAACATGGAGCGGAGTATAATCCTATTTTCTACTGTTTTTTGCGGTACCCCAACAATTTCGAAAAAAAAGTCCTACAATTACTATATATATAATTACTCTTATAACAATCTTAATATTATCATATTAATTTACTCTGATTACAACACAAAAAACACAACCAAACAAGTTAATTACCGCCGTGAAACATGCTTTTTTAAAATAGGGAACTGTTTTTTTATAGGTTAAAAACTTACAAAAGCAAACTCTGAGTATACCAGTCTCTTTCTCACGTTTTTTGTCTTTTTACAATTTATATAATACAGCCGCGACATAGGGATAAGGAGAAAGGACAAAAATAAACTTCACTTCAAACCTAATTAAACGCTATTATATCGTTGGAAGAATTTTTAACTATATAAGTCGAAATGGGACACAACCGCGATATAAATGAAAACAAACTTACTCTAAACTTTTTTTAGTACCACGCCCCGCTCTTGTATACTCCGCGCCCTACGAAATATATCTACGGAAGAGAGAGAAAAAACGGAACTCGTTATAAAAAAATATTTAAAGAATTTACAAAAAAAATATGAAATAGTTTTCACAGAAAAAAATGGTCGTAAATCACGTGTCAAGTCAAAAAACAACAGTTAACACCAGTAACATTGTAATTGTTGTTCATCTCCTTTCTCAGCTTCATATCCATAAACAAAGCAATGTCAAAGTCGAAAATCTAGTTTAATAGAGATAGGGAAAGCAAGTACTATCAAGAGAGCAGTCCGTCAATTATAGGTTTGGAACGTTGTTGTTTTCCTCAACCATCACATCATCCTCAACAAAGATAATTTTACCTCAGATATCATCATCATCGCCGCCATGATATATAATTATTGCTTTAATTATACAAGTTATTATATATATTTTTTCTTTGTTCTTTGTATTGATCTTATTAATTAATTATTTTTAATAATATATTACATGTAAAATATATTAAAAACCGATTGTAAATTTTGAGAGAACTGATAATAATTAATGTAATTGTTTTTTTTAAATGATGACTTCATGACGGTATATAAGATTTAACTGATCAAGGGAGGGAAGGAGAGTCGAAAAGTGGATGCTGACGATATATTCGGTGAATTCAATATTGAGCATTGCTCGATTTTTAGAGTTAACTTTGATGATGTGTCTAATAGAAATGGAAACAAATCCAGTAAAACGTGTAATATTAGTTATATTCATTAGTTAAAACAAGATATATATGAATGATGAGAAAAAAATTATGTGACTTGCTATATACATATATACATAATATATATATAAATTACTATTATACTTAATTATTAGAGAAAAAATATATTATCGTATCGTATTAATACGGTTTAAAACTAAAAAAGTGTGCAAAAACTTATGATTGTTAACTAGTGTCTCAGTGTTTTTATCATTAGTTAGCTCCCGAAAAAGATTGATTTACAAAAAATTAGGCTCGTGCTGTTGTCCCCCCAATTAGATCATCATCATCAGAGACAACACATGAACGGCCAAGAAATCACGGCTCATCATCATCACTGATCATCATTGGTAAATACTATTCCATCTCAAAACAATTATACTTTCTCCAAGTATTCTTTATAGTTATAACTATAATTATATAAAATTCCTCTCGTAAGGTTAGTCATATATGTAGTCAAAACAAAATTTACATACCAAAAATACGGAGCAAACGCTATCCAAAGCAAAAAAATGGGAGTTGTCTACTTTTTAGCACTTTTCTTCGGCAAAATATACCTTTCAGGGCCTATTCAGGGTCTCCTGAATTCCACTCCACTCAGAATTGATGAAATTGCTTTGATCAAAAACAAACCAAGTCATGATTTTTCCGGGTAATGAAAAATGCCACGATGAAATGAGTCGAGCAGAAGTCCCAACAGATTAGGTTTTTTTGCTTGCCCCGGGTTTCTCAAAGCTTGATCGTTATTTTAATGCATTTATACCGTTATAGCATATTAAACTAATTTATTTAAAAACACACAATACATATTACCTCAGTCTCAGTTCTTTCGTAGTCGTGTACCTCGTGCCGTGTATTAATTTGAGCAATGCAAGGCAGCAAAACAAGAATCCTTCTGTTGGGACGGTTGTCGACGGAGTTTCCGGTGGAAGACAAACCATAATTTACCTAATCTTATCAATTTGTGGGTAGTTGACAACAACAAAGAAAAAAATTACACTGTGGCAGGGTTATACCAAGGATGAAAAAGGGAATGGGAATGGGTACGTTTACTTTGAAATAGACTGACAAAATTGAATCCTGCGGGAGAAGGTGGTGTGGACCCTGTGGGGTTTGGTTTGGGCTAACTGTTGAGTTGCGACTGGACTATGCGCTGGACTGGTTTCTGAATGTGATTATAAGCGTGGATTTGGACTTTGGAGGAGCAAAAACGTCAAAAGAATGAGAAGATTGTAAAAACAGAACCTTTAAGGTTCCTAGAGACTTATCGAGATTTGACTAGAAAAGAATTATAAAAAAATAACTTTATTCGATCTTTTTTATATTTGTTGAGTAGAGAAAGACTGGAAACACAAAAGCAATTACACACTCAGCATATATGATATAATTATAACAGATATTTAAAAAAAAAATTTTAGACCCAACCGTACGTTTACTTGAGGTCCTTCAAATGCTTTCATCCAACAATTTTACAGATATAAATATAGCTAACTCTATAACAGTTACAATTCCGATGTACAAAAAACGAAAAGAGCACTAAAAGGAGGAAATCATTTGTTTTTTCGCTATGGCACAGCCCATGCGAATTCAGGGAGTAATGTGAGGTTGCAGCTTAATCATAGGTAATTTTAACTCAAACCATTTCAAATTACGTAAACTGCTAGACACCAGCATAGCTCATAAGGCAATTAGAAAATGGTATTTTTTACACTTTCTACGTCCACGTCGTAAAACACATATATTAGCTAGGTAAAAACTGATTGAGAGAGAAGTTCTAGACATTTATAAAAAACAGTATCTATATCTCAGCGTAGGAGTTTGCCTTTCGTTCATTTTCCTTTATTGTGCATAGTCTAATGTAAATTTTCAGTCTAAGGTCTCAGGTTAACTTTTTTACGTTTGAGTTTTGTAAAATTGTTAATTACTCATTAAAATATACATACTGTTTTTGTTATTTGTTCAAGTAGGTAGCAAAGAGGGAGAGAATAAAAAATCACGGCATTACATATTACATTTTAGCTTAATACGATATACTTAACTATATAAATTACAAGATATTTATATAGCCAGAGACTGAAAATTAATTCTGTGTCTTTGTTTTTTTTTCTCTCATATCGTTCATGTCATAACTGAAACTATAGACATATGTAAGGTTTTTTATATATATTCATGCAGCCACAGTCAATGATTGTTCAATTAGAGAGATGAACTATGATTACTGATTAGTATTATATTTTACAAATGGGTGTGAAGGCGAAAAAAATCACGATAATATGGAGCTATACAGGGAAACATATGTACATAGACCGATAATTATATAATTTTTTAGAGGTTCAGCTTCTTTCTCGTAGTAATCATCATCATCATCAATTTAGAAATCGTCATTGTTAGGTGTGACATCTCGATCGAGTGTGGAATGCAGAGGTGGAGTCGTTTTCGGAGGAGTTTTTACATTTAAGATAACATGACATTAGACAGAATAAGGGTCGCTAAAAGTTTTAATTTATTTTTACTTTCCAAATGATAATCCAGCAATAGTCAGCAAATATAGTCTAAATATTTTCATTCAATTCAATCACCCCATCGATATAATTAGTTGAATAGTTTTCGGACCAAAGTTTTATTAGGTTTTGTCAAAAAAAAATTGGCAAAGTTTACCAATCAGTTGTATCAAGAACATGATCATTCCTCTTCCAAACGCTTTTAATTTTACTTTTTCCTCAGCAATATTTTTCCATCCCTCGTCCTCCTGTCTTCGTTTCCTGTTACTATTGCTTTTAGATCTTTATTACACCTTCTTGTTTTAATGATGGCATTTAATTTGTTGTTTAGGATGGTTTTCTTATACCATTTCACTAATTTTTACCAATTTTACCACACAACTAAAGACAAATATCATATTTTTTTTGAAGGGGTTGCTGCTGTTGATGGTGGTTGAGCTGAGAGTGTGTGAGCGTTTTCGATGAATGAGATTTTTTTTAAAATGAGGATGACTTTTACTGGACAAATTCCGTTTATTCTGCCACTGATGATCTTTAACTCTTGTGATAAGAAGGGGGACTCTCTTGTCTTGTCGTATTTTATAAAATGTCCTACATTATTTACATCTCATCTCATTAGTTTTACATTAGAACGGGATTTGTCAAAATGTTCTCCTCAACTCTCAGGTTTTTCTCGAGAAATTAATTTCCTTTCTTACAATCTTTTCCGGTTGATTTGTTGACGAATGAGTGGCAATTATGTACATTTTACCCTGTTGTTTATTCAGCCAGATCTGTGATTAACGCAAGTATAAAATCTTTTCCCGAGTGAAAGTATCGAATAGCCAGATGTGTTTTCTCTTAATTAGTTAATTGTTCTCCCGTTCTAAATACCTTTTCTTAAAATCGACTTCAGTAATCTTACTCTATCTGCTTAATCTCTTTAGCTTGTCAAATGTGTTTTTCTTGTGTAAATTAATTTTAAAAAATATGACTGGATCATCGTCAGACATCTGACGAGTTATGCTTTTTTTGCCACAAATCTACTAAAATCATCAATACCAACAAAGAACATAAAAATCTCATGAAAACCACACACGTATTATTTATTTTTCTCCATTGTAATAATTTAATAGATAATTTCTAGGCCATATATTACAGTCATCCATACATTACTTTTGTAAAAAAATGAACCGTTAGCGCATTAACTATAATTTACTTAGACGCGAGGCAGGCAACACAAACAATCATTGACTAGTTTCTGTATAGTGTATACAAAATGTCATTTTTTTTCTCGACATGGAATTAATTGAACGTCCAACTTTCGTGTGATAATACGTATATAAATATTGTATAATTAGCCATTTAAATTGTGGGGGTGGCTGACCTGACAAAGTCCCACAAGTCATGTTACGCAACCCCCACACTTCTATAATTTATTTGGAGACCGAACAGGAGAGGCAATGTATCCCACTGATAGCAAGTATAATGTTACATTTAAACAAAAACAAGATAGTTAATTTTAACGAAAATTATAGAGAACGTGAACACTATCAAGTACAAAGAAATTATTATCGCTCCTTGAATGATATCCTTAAAGTTCAGGTGGTGAGAATGGCGAGGGTGGATTGAGTGATTTTGAATGAGCGCATGTAAGTCGACTCAATCGACTTGAATGGACGGAGTAGGTGAATGCTAATGAATGGGACAAAGTGCTTGAATGGAGTGAATGATTGATGAGTGATTCGGTGATTAATTGTAAAAAAATCACAAAAAATATAGCCATTTTTTAATGGAGGGTGCAATTCGTAATGTGACCTGTCATGTACAACACTTTTAGACGTTTTTCAATTACGGGGGAGGGGAGAGAAGGGAAATAGTCAATCAAAATCATCAAAATTAGGGATAAAAAACTAATGCAATTCTTGAGCCGATAAACTTTCATCGAAGCATTACCATAAAGAGCAAGTAGGAAATGTGTGGGAGGGGGGGGGGTCTGAGGGAGGGTATTTCTCTACACAGTATAATTATGTTGTTGTCTTCTGTCCACAAACACTTATACCCTTTGACTTGGATCTCGTTTTTTAAAATAATTCCAATTGTTTCCACCTGGTGAAAACTACCTTGAAAAATCATGACCACTGTTTGATGTCAGACCAATTTACAAAACTATTTTGATGTTATTATGTTAGATGTTTGATGGTAGGAGGAGGGAGAAAGCAAAAGGAAACTAAAAAGGTTTGTCTTTCAACATGTTTTTAAAAGTTAATTGGTTAACTTCACACAAAATTCTATTGTTGGTTTGTACCCTTAAACGTTTAGATAATTTATGATATGATTTAATATTGAGTACTCAAAGGAAAATTATGTATGCTTTAGTTAAGATGATGATGTTTTGAGTCAAAAATTGTACTTCTCTGAAATAGACAGTTTAGTTGTAACATGCTAATGGTTTTACTGTTCACAATTATATCCCATCTTTATGGATGGGCTAAGACCATTTTAAATTTCAGTACCAGTCAAAGTCATTTAAAAAGCGAAATAGCCAGTATATTAAACATATTTAAAATACAATCTGAGACAGAGATAGGATCAGGGACCTAAAGTCAAACTATAAAGGTAAATTTTTGTTTTGAAGACCTACACAAATGCCAAGAGAAAGACAAAGGGACGCAGCATTCCATTTTTGGGAAAGAACAAGAAGAAAAAATATATATATTTAATTTCGTGGTTGATGAAGAGATATGCATGACTGTAATTTATAAAAACTGTGTGGTTCTGTACAACCGGAAATGAGTTGCTTTTCTTGTTGATTAATATAGTGCACTTTCTAAACTCTCAAAGGATTAGAAAGGGAAAGGAAGGAAACACACAAATTATACCGAGCTCATAGGAAATCTTGTAGGTTATTTGGGTCAATATCGAATACAAAAAAAACTTTTTAAAAACATTATATTCAATACCGAATTACCCTTCAATTGATCTTGATAAACTTTAGTCTTGAACTAACAATTATAGGCAAATTATAAGCTATAAAAGTAAAACAAAATTGTCGTCTCTCTCCTATGCATAAAATTATTACAGAGGTGAAGAAAATTTTTTGAGATTTTCTCAAACGATTCCACGAAAGACTACAACTTTCTCTCTGTAAATGCACCAGTTTTTAGAAAGCAATTTGAAAGGAAAAAATCTTTTTTACTTTGTCATACATTTAAAAAGGATTCAAATGAAAATGAAATGAAATAACCTCAACAAATTTTTTTTCCAAATCAACAAAACAATCATCAACCAAAAAATGCTTACAACTATTTAGCTGACTTGAGGTAAAAAAAATTAACTTCAATTAGGAAACAATTCTAGGGATAAATTATTAACTAACTGAAAGGATTGTTCTTCTGGACAGACTTCAAGAGTGAGTTTATTCTGGGAAAGTTGCAGTTGACAAAAGAAGGGAATAAATTCAGTCTTAACTATAAGCTTTAAGGGATAATTAGCGGGGAGAGAGCTAACGTTATCTAGTATGAGATGGATCAGCATCAACAAAACAAAAACCGGTATACAAATAAACAGTGAAAACAACGTAACTATTCAAAACTATACTTATACCTCTATTATAAAACTATCCAGTTTTTACATTTCCATTGTTATACATTGTTGTACTTTGTTAAGCTACAAAAGTTGGGTGTAAGTCAAACAATACTATTTAAATCTGTAGGCACAAGAGCAGCAGAGCAGTACTCTCTCTGAGGAAATCTTTAAACTAGGCTGTATGTTCATCAGTGACATCATTTTCTCTCAATTGATGTGACATATGTATATGAAATGAGTTAAGAAAGTTTTCCAACATATTTTACGAGACATATAATTCTACTGAACCAGGGGCTGTGGACTCGGTGACACGAAAATACCAAAAAAAAAATATTCAACTAAACTTAGTACGCAAAGTCGAGTTCGCATCGCGCGCAACCAACTCTACACAAAAAATATTTTTTGGTTGCGAAAAACTGAAAACAGTTTAAAAAAATGTAATGAAGGAAGGGAGGAGAAAAATCATTTAAAAAAAAGTTATTTAAACTAACAAAAAAATGTTTAATAAAAATGAACTACTGATAAATATGTATATTGTAATAGAGCATGATAAGCATGCTGATAAGCTCGATGATATGATGATGATGATATAAAAAATATAGTGAAGAATATTTCTCTGCAGTTAACTATTAATTTTTAGTCGTCGCTCGTACGTGAACATATATTATTATCTAATGTTAAGTAGGATTTTTAAATGTTATGTAAGTATAAACTTATTAAAAAAATATATCAATGTACTATGAAGAGAGAGAGGAAGAAAGATGATGATAAAAAAATACTAGAAAAAAAATATTTACTCCAATTATAACTACTGATGATGATGACGATGATATATAATGAACTATTATATTAAAATATATTATTAAAAAATGTTGTAAAATGTGTGAGGATGGAGGGAGGAGAAGGAGAAAAAACACTATAAAAATATAAATGAATAAATAATGTTTATTAAGCAGTGCAAAAAGAATTACAAAAGTTGGGAAGATTGAATCATTTATTTCCAAGAAAAATATATATTCCAAATCATCTCGATAAAGTTGAGGAATTTCATAAGCACAATTTCATTAGTAAAATATCACAATTAATTACAATATTTTATCAGCTTAAATGTTCCTGGCCATCAAGAGGAAGAAAGGAGTCCGTTTAATGAACATGGTTTCCTCCGGACTCGTTGGCACATCGGCAATTTCCATTAATTTCTTCCTATATCTATCCAGCAGTTTGACGCCTTCCTCCTCCCCCTTCTTTTGGCAAAAATTGTTGAATCCTGACCAAGTTGCTGTGAGCATTACAATGTCTTCGATGGACGTTTCGACTTCATGGCAGAAGGACTCATCTCTGCATATGTCAAACAAAAGGTTAAACATTTTCAATTGTAAGGAGGTTAAAATCTAAAAAATGGCGGTTGGGTCTATTTGCCTTGTAAAGTCATTATATGGAATAACATAAGGCGCGTAACGGCTATCAACAATATCCCGTTCGGCTTCAGCCCAACATCCTCGCAATTCATTGCGATAAATCTGGGGGGATGCAGCGATGGACAGGGGAGAAAATATGGCGGTCGGAAGCGGAAGATACATGCAAATATTACAAATGGGAGCACACAAAATTTAAAAAATATTATTTACCGGAGAATCTCAGTTGAAAAAGTTTTGTACTTGGGTAATGTATATCGGCCAAGATAGACTTCTTTACTTTGATCAAGCACATAATTATCCAACTCCCCAGTATAACACTAGCAGAAGCATTATTTTAGAAAAAATATTACAGTTTGAACCTTTCTATCCCGTATAAAATAGTGAAGTAGGAAAATTATGAGTGATTATCTTACGTTCATCAGTGCATCATTTAAAAAAGACTCCTTACTGGGGTCCCGCTTCCAAACGAACCTCGGAAGCTCGTAACCAATAAAAGCTATTACTCCACCGGGGCTCAAGACTCTTCTGCCTGTGGTAATGTAAGCAAACGCTAATTTTGGTAATTATTTCGGAAATCCACGGAACTCCAAATGGTTGTGTATTGCAAAAAAAGTATTGTGAAGGACTAACCCTCTGCGTAAAACTTTGGTAGATCAAACCTTCAAATAGAAAAAAACTCTTGTAAAACAATAGAGTGCGGGGTATAATAGTGATAGTTAATAACAATTTCTGGGCAAAATGCATCATTTTTAAAAAGCATAGTCATATTTTGGATTTTATTGCAAAAACAAGCATTTTGACCAGCCTTGATTATTGATTTACCAATGAGCTGCTTGTGATGCGGAAATCTGCAACAAAAAATAGATCATTCTGTAAATTAGGTCGGCTTATTTGCAACTGCGGGATTAATACCGATTTAATTCTAACTAAAAAAATTACCAGCTGCACAGATTTATCTGGCTCTGGAATGGTTTCTGCTGTGGACACCCTAGAATATCAAACCGAATTGTATTATTAACTTATTTCAAACCATTTAATTTCGCCGATTGGTTTATTATAAATTACCAAGCCTTACTTAAAGGTGACGTTTGCACTGTTGTTATCTTCATTCGCTTTGTTCACCTGGGCAGGGCTCAGATCAGTGCCAACGACTTTAGCAAAATGTGGAGCGAAGAGGTGGGCACTTTGTCCACTCCCACAGCCAACATCGTACGCCAAATTTAAGGGCCCATTGTACTGTCAACGAAGACAAGTCAATTTTTAGTCAGTTTTCCATTCAAATTTTTTATCAATTCTGTCATCATAAATTTCATTTGATCATACCTTCTCCTTGATAAAACCCATAATACGATTGATCAAACCTGCAGGGGCAACAGGTCGGTATTTTGCGTATCGACTGGCAATTGTAGCCCCTTCCCAGTAACGATGAGCCATATTTTCCCTGTCAAATAATAACCTTTATTTTTAAATAGGCATACACATTAAAGTTGGAAGAGCTTAACAAAAGTTGCAATTTGGAATATAGCATATATTTCAGGCATCTTATACGGTTTCCCTTACCCTTCAAGTATAATGTGCAAAAACCAAGGTAAAAACAGTATTTTTTGGAAAATAAGTTTCAGCGAGCACGTGCGGACCTCCAACTGTCACATTGGCATACACGCAAAAAATATTCACACAGCAATGACTCAAAACTCAACCAGGCAAAAAAATCTAGTACATTACACTATATTCGCATGTACATATTTCGCTTAAACTTTGCTGGGGGGAAGTGAGACGTTTTATCTTTGTCTTTTACATCAACAATGGAACAAAGTTCAACAATGAATCCAAGGCAAACCTTATACACCACCAAACAATGTATTTCCTTTTCACTATCCAAGATACATTGTTGGGCTAACTCGACCATGTATACGACGTTCAGGGTGGCAAAATGAAATGGTGCTAATAGTAGGACTAGTGATTTTGTTACATAGTTAAATTAGCTAATTAAGGATGTATGATAATTGATAAGGCTAGTTGTAAGGATCTGATTTTGTTTTTTGGATTATTATTTATGCTGTTATGCTGTATACTGTTCTGGTTTGGAAATCATGTGATGTAAATTACTTGAAACCTTTGAAACAGTTGAATAAAGACTACAATACAATACAATGGTAAATATCCAGAGCCATATACCTAATCCGCAGTTCCTTCTCTTACCATAATCATTCATCACTTCACTCACATCTCACATAAGGATCTACACTATTACATAATGTTCCGTCCTTCATATTTCATTTGAGTGGAAATCCTCCTTTCGAATCCCAACTTTTCCATGATGAGGCCACCCTGAATATGGGTTATGTATCTCTGATATTGTGAGGGAAACAGAGTGAAACTAAAGTGTATTCACTCTCATGTACTGGACAAACCACAAAACAGCAAACGCATCTTCTCATCTCTCCATCGGGTTTTTCTTCATGTGTGTATCCTCAATACAATAAAAAATAGTATATCACATCATATTTCTTGGTAAATAATACCATAAAGTCATCATTACCGTAATCAACTCAGAGGATTTGGTTTTGTTGCAAACATTTTTAGAGTGAACTTGTCATAAAAATGTTGGAAGATGATTTATTGAGCTGCTGCGGGTTTCCCTTTTTGCTGAACTAAAAGTGCGTGAAGGAGCAGCATGCATTGGACTATTTGTAAAAATCGGAAGAAGCGACAAAAATCTTGGTAAGTTTGGAGGTAAATAATTTTTTTTAATTCGATTTTTTATTTTAAAAATAGGAGAGATCGAGGATTGCGTTTATGCCAGAATGTTTTGCGTTTTATACAGATCTCCAGTTCGACCCAGCCGTATATGCTGGAACGGTCCCCAAAGCGCTTTCAATGTCACTGTTCAATGTTCATCCCATATTACAATGCGATGGTGGTGGGGAAGGTGAGGATGATGAGTCCTCCTCGGAAGAAGGGGAGACTTCAGACACCTCGGTGGACTCTTCCAACGAGGAAGAGGAGTCTGATGAAAGTTCAGATGAGGATGAACAAGAGAACCAGGAGGAGGAGGAGGTCAAACGCATAAATACAAAAGGGAGTCCATCCTCTTCCTCAGCAACAACAACTCCGGGAAGGGAGCGCGTCACCAGGCAATATGCTAGGGACCAACTACCGACCAAAAGATTACTCAGATCTCGTAAAACATCTCCGGCCGCTGGCGCAGGCTCCAAACAGTCGCAGGTTTTCCCCTGTCCAAACTGTAAAAAGGAGTTTAACAATAAGTCATCAGTGAACAGGCATATTCGTTGGTGCAAGCCCAAGAATACCAACAGGACACCGAAGAAGAAGGTGGAAAATAAGGAGGAAAAGGGTGTGAAAAATAAAACTCCAAATTCTACAAAGAGGACCGCTTCCACTTCTAAAGATTCTTTTAATGTCACTCCGGATGGGAATCCTAAGAGGAAAAGGGGTAGGCCTAAGAAGAGTGACACTCAGAGTCCTGCAGTTCCCTCAATTGCAATTAGTACCTCCAATTCTTTTCACGAAGAGCAACTTCCTGAAGATGACTTCATGTTGCAGCGAAGTCCAGAGTCTAGTCCTGGACTTGCGGACACATCCTCAGAGTCGGATTATGAGCAAAGAGAGTTTGCTGCAAATGCTCATCACTTGAATAACAATAGAAATCGGGGGATCTCCATAGATGTGGAGACCCCTGACCATGACGAAGATGTCGAGGATGAAGGGCAGACATATCATGTTCAACAACAGTCTCAAGCAATGTATATGGAAGTGGGTCAGGAGGAAATGGTACTGCAAGCGAACGGGCCAGTCACTTGTCAAAAGTGTGGCATGACCTATAGGAATCGACAAGGGTATGATAATCATGTTCCCAGTTGTTTGGCATACTCCAGTTCCTCAGAGGAGGACGAAGACGTGGATGTTGTTGATGACGGTACAAATAACCAAGGTGGGCAAGTGACACCAAGCTGGAATCAGTCTTCAAATTCAGCGGTACAGAACATGCATCAGACTTTGGCATCGAACGAACGAAACATGAACAGTAGTTTGCGAGAACAGGAAGAAGTAGAAAGTTCCGAAAAGGCATCTTCCGCGTCAGAGAATGAGTCTCAAGAGAAGCCTTCAACTGAACAAGTACAAAATCTAGAGATTGCAGAGGGCAGCAGCTCCAACTCCATGGAGAAGAGTGATAGTGAAGTGGAGTCTGGAAATCAGTCGCCAGAAAAGAAAGTGCCAATTGCAAATGTCGTAGTTAATGTGCCCCTCCATAACTTGGCCATAAATCAGGGAGATAACTACAATGTGCCGTCAACAGAGAGGAGCAGTACCCCAGCTATAGTTTTGCAGACTCCAGTGATGATGACACCAGAAAAGGTACAGACGGAGAGCCACACAATTCCTATTCCAATACAAATCGCCCAATCTCAGTCACAAAATTCCGCTCCAGTGCCTTCACAGCCATCCCGTTCCGGTATTTCATCAGCCACCACCGTTCTTTCACCTCAAGTGCAGCAATTCATACCATCTCCAATGAATTCACAAGGACCGCAAAATCACCAGACGCCACCACCACCGCCACCTCAGTACAATTTTACTTCTATGTCATCCTCCGCAACTCCCCTCTCCACTCCACTTCTGCACCATGCGCAGACAAGCGGTAATACACCGACATATACGCAAGCTCAACTAATGCCTGGAACAGTTCTTCACAATTCTGTGATGCAAGTCCAGCAGCAAATGTCGACCTCAGCAGGCCCGCCATCAACTTCGGAATGCTATCAACCCGTTGGCTCCCAACCTCCTCTGGTTGCTCCCCAATTACTTGTAAATAATAACATGACTCAACCAGTACTTCGTGTTCAAAATAATGTCCAAGGGTTGAATGGCTCATTTCAACTGCCACAACAGCAGCTTCAAACTATCCCTCATTCCGGACATTCTGTGGTTCAACAACATCAACAGGTCAGTGCGTTTGTCAACGTTCCACAGCAACAAATTTTCAGACCAGGAGGTGGACCAGTAATGGTGGATCCGAGAATGCAACCCGGCGTCATGTCGCATCTCCCTGGACAGCAACATTCCCTACCTCAGCAACAACAAGTGCCAGGAGTTGTTGGTCATCCATCTGGACAATTTCAAAGTGGACTTCCAGAACAATATCAGTACTTGAATGGAAACACTATGCCCCCATATAGCTTCAACATGCCACAACAGGCTAACCAACTTCAGCATCAGTTCCAATCTCAGCTTCCACAGCAAGTTGGAGGCCAAATGCAAAATTTTTCTAATCAACAGCAAGCGACACCAGTGCAGCAGTCCATGTCCATGCATGTGCCAAATCAGAATCTTAATACGATGGGAAGTCAACAACAAGTCATGGCTCAGCCGGAACCTCCTCCAAATCCAATTCAGAATGGAAATGGAGCACAGTTTCAGGCTCAACAAAATCCGATGCAGTTTCAGTACTTTCAAAATTCCATTCCAAAATTGATGGCTGACCCAAATAATGGAATGGCGTCACTCCAGCAAATGGTCCAGAATGGCTTCAGTGGTCAACAAGGCGTGGGAGGTGGTCCCATACCCCCAACAGTACAGTATCAAATGCAGCAACAAGCTCAGCCAATGTTTCAGCCTCAACAGCAGCTGCAACCCCAACCTCCAGGTAATCCAAGTGGAAACATAGTTCCGGGCCAGCAAATGAATCCTCAAATGTTCCAAAGTAACTTTCAAAACTCAATGATTCAAGGTCCCACTTCATCCGATCTCCCTCAAGAGCAAAACCATACTTTGCAACAACAGCAGCATCAAATGTACCAGATGCAGATACAACAAGGCAATAACCAGCCCCAGCTGCAAGTTGCGCCCAATAATGAAGCCCAGAAAGCTTCTCAATCTCAATTAAATAGTGGCCAATTGGTAATGAATTCATCAGGAGGACTTTCATGGAGCAAGCCAGGAATGCAACTCATCTCATGTCCGCAGCAGCTACAAAGGCCTTCAAATCCACAGCAGCCTTCCCCACAAGCTGGAGTTGGAGTAAATCCTCAACAGCAGCAGCAGATACAAGCTGGTCAGCTTCAGTTGCCAAACTCACAGCAAATTTCTCAAGTCATTCAACAAATTGCTCAAATTACGGATGGCTCGGGAAATACGTACTGCATTATTGTGGCACCCCCTCCAGCTCAATCTCAGCAGCAAAATGGAGGGCTTACCAATAATAACAGCGCCAACAACTTACTTAATTTAATTCCGGGGCTCCAAAACGTTCAGTCTACCCAACAACAGCCTCAAGTCCTACCTCAGCAACAACAAAATGCACAGTTGACTCATTGCGCACTCCAAAGTGGAGTAATTAACCAAGCGGCATCTCATGGGGTAACTCCTCCGGGATCCGCCGGACGGTCGGGACCTTGTCCGTGCCCTTCTTGTAAAGAGAAGTTGGGGACTGCCAATGCAATGGAAAAGTTCAAGAAAGTGCTCCCTTACCCAAGTGCACTCACTCCCCAACATTCCCCCACCGATCAACTCAAACCTATCCTACCGAACCTTGGGGGAACTGCGCGACCTATTTTGATTCGACCTGCAGGTTCGAAACCCCCGAGACCTATCCGAGTACAGAAAATCAGCCCTGATGCTCAGCTGCAAGTAATACAACAACAACAAAACATGACTCCGCCACCACTTCCTCAGTCTCAGCAAACATCACCAATGAGAGTGCTACCGTTGGCAATGAAGATGGTCATGCCGTCAACGACTCCGTCATCGTCATCTACCGCTCAACAGCAACATATTACAGGACCTGGAGGAGTCCCAACATCTAGCCCCAACATTGCGGTGGTGAGACCAATGGAAAATCCATTACAGAAGTTGACTGATCAGATTTCCCAAATTGAGACGTCTTTCATGACCCCTCCAACAACGCATCAACAACAGCAATCATTAGCACAGCATCAAGGATCGCCTCAACCTCAACAACTTTTTCAGCAACAGGCTGCATCACCAATTATGGCGCCACAGCGTCCTCAAGGCCCCACATTAACACTTGTTACCGCCTCTCCTCCGCCAGCTGCAGCACTCCAAGCACCTTTAATATCCACCGTGTCGCCAACCCAACTTCAACAATTGGTTACTCTCCCGAATGGTGGAAGCCCTATTCCACAAGGAGTAGTCCAAAATTTGCAACCAAGGCTAATGCTGGTGGATCATGGTTCTCCTGTCCCAACATTGTCGCCGTCTCCAAAACCAGCTCCTACCCAGCCGCCACCCTCTACAACTCCAGTAAAGACGACAACAGCGACAGGAGTTAAAAGGAAGTTAGATCCTCCAATGGCCCCCGAATCCTCCAACAAATCCATAAAATTGACCTTAAAGAGGAAGGAGGGGGATGATAGCTACTCTATAAATAGTATTTCCGGCTCAACAAGTGCAAGTGGAACTATGAAAAGTTTGAAAATCAAGGGCCATATCAAATCCGGGGAGCAAGCTGGGACATCCTCAGATGTGCTGGTTGTGCCTTGCATACACACCGTCCCTCTTCCTGATCCAGATGCGGATGACGCCGGAGGGAATCGGACCATTGCTGAAGATGCGCCAGGACCCTCAAATGGGGAAAATAACAATGAAGTCAAAGCTTCAAAAGGGAGACTGGTAAGACCTTGAATGGCAGTTCAATTTTACCATTGTGAATAAAAATGAAGCATTAATCGAAGTGAATGCCATAATTCATTTGATTTTTTTTACAGTTGCATAGGGCAGTAATCGTATACGAAGTTCAGAGTAACGACGAGGTGCGCTTCCGTTCCAGTGATGTGAGGGCTGTGTGGGGCTATATTTTGGAGACTGTGCAGGGGCAACGCTTAAATCATAACTTGCCCCCTTTGCCTTATCCAACGACGGATGTTTCATTACCACGTAAGCTCATTCCGGATTTGTATAATTTAACGTCGATATGTTTTGATTTTTAGACAACGCATGTACATTTAGGGTAGATACATATCACTATCACGCTTCGTTCGATTGGATTAAAAGGTAGAAAATAGGATGTCATCGAGAAAATTGATTGTCTTTCAGATAACGATCCGGAAGCAGACGCCGCATTCAACAAATTGGGACTGACCCATCGAGCAGTTCAATTCTTGCTCGAGGAACTGAAAACCTTACTGGTTCGAAAACAACTGCCGAATGCATCCTCACCTTCCCCCGACCCAAAAACTAGCGTCAACTCTCAAGCAACCCTGCCAACATCATCTTCGTCATCCAGGCAGTTGTTATCACTGGAAAATGGGAAGTGTAAATATGAAGCTGGAGACGAAACGGACGAACCTTTGCCAGAAAATCCATCAGGATGTGCTAGAACGGAGAGGTTTATTGGGAGGAAGCCGTTTGACATGTTTGGGTGGTTGGCTTCCAAACATCGGAAACCTGTGCCTTGTAATATGTAAGTTTACCAAAATTGTAATTCAATTCAAATCCTAACATATTCCCCACTTTTGGGTTCACATTTTATGTTGCTTTCATATTTAGCTCAATGGAGCTCACCAGACGTCTGACAGCGCCCCTTAGTTCCCGATTCCGGAAGCCAAAAGAAAGACAGGATGGTAATTTGGTCTTGAAATGGTCAAAAATTCACGGACGGGGCTTGTTCACCACTAGGGATTTCGAGAAAGGGGATATGATTATTGAATATGCTGGAGAAGTAGGAAAACATAAAATTTCATCATTTTTATGCAATGATCTCTGGGGCACTGTAAACCAATAATAACTCGAATTTGCTCTTACAGGTTATCCGACCCATAATATGTGATATCAGGGAGAAATACTACGAGTCAAAGTCCATGGGCTGTTACATGTTCAGAATTAAGGATCACGTGATTGATGCTACCATGAAAGGGAATTCCGCCCGATTCATCAATCATTCCTGCGAGGTACGGCTTATCTTCTTTAAGCATCCAATCAAAGACATTTAAAAGCAAGACAACATTGCCAATTAGCTTTATATTCTAAAATATTTCATTTTCCAGCCAAACTGTGAGGCAAAAACGAAGGAAATGTCTGGAAAAGCCCGGATCTTTATATATGCCTTGCGTCGAATCAGTCGGGATGAGGAGCTCACATATGACTACAAATTTGATCCCGAGGAAGAAAAGATTCCATGCAGCTGTGGATCTAAACACTGCCGAAAATATCTCAACTAGCTGATAACATTTAACTTTCGTTTGTAGCAAACAACGTACGAAAGAAAATCATTTTCAGTCAGGGTCAAAATTTAGATTTAAGTGAATTATTTCTCAGTTCTTTCATTTAAAATATAAATTACCAACATTTTATGTTGAAATGTTGCTTACAAATATGATATACGTTTTTATACCCAAAGGATATTTTACGAGCGAATCGTAGTTATAAATT
>JAQGAH010000954.1:0-20977 GCA_034696885.1 Lepidocyrtus paradoxus | reverse complement strand
CTTAAGCCAATTATGTGTTTTTTGTTCCGGCAGACCTACAGACAGAATTTGGCTTAGCCTTTTATATCTAGTATGATCCAATCCAATCACATTTACCAATGTCACAAGATTTTGTTCTGTGACTTTAAGTAATCATCATTCATCATCATCATCCTACAACATATTTTCAGTTAAGTTACGTAACGGTTCTTATTTCAATTTATCAATACTATTAATCTGTTTGTATATTTGAAAGCATGAGACGAAGAACCACCTGACAAAATGCGAATGGTAATTTTGGCTAGTACTGGACGTTTTTCATGTTGCTATGTGGGAGGCCATAGTCGTATTTAGCCAGGTGGTTCTCCGTCTCCGTCACGCGTTTCCATTTATCAGTCAGTGTAGGCATAATTAAACAATAGAAAACACAAAATCTTTATTTGTGTTAACTCTACAATAATTATTGTAATCGATACCATAATATCTAAATTCTAATAATTAATATGATAGATATGATATGAAATGTTAAATAACTGTGTATTAATACATAGCAGAACAAGATAATGATACAATTAAAACTTAAAACATTCAAATCACAAGTGTACAAAATTTTCTTTTAGAATTAAGGGGTTTTTCCTTAATAATATCTCCTGTCATGTCTATTGGAATGATAGAAATCCATGATGGGGCTCTCTCATAATCATTGCGCACTAATTGGATAATGTGCATACCAATATTCCATGTTTTGTATAAAACACATAAATAATAGCAAGTTCATCATACCGCTCGGGAAATAGGTTAGCAGACACGCGCTATAATGAAGGAAAAGGTAAGAAGCCCAACTTTTTAATATTTGTGAAACTTGTATATAAATAGTAAAGATATATTGTATAGGTTATATGCAACTACCACGTCGATAGTCTGCATACTAAGCTACATCAAAAGTAAGTTTCCCGTCTGGAAACCTTTTAAGCTTGCTCCATCCTTCATCCAACATTTCTCGAAGGAACTCCTCTTCCTAATTTCTAGCCCAATTTTAAGATAATAATCTCCCAGTCATGTTCTATGACGGCGACCATCATATTCAAGCCCCTCGCACATACATAGTCTTCCGTATGTCTGACCTAAATTCAGCTTAAACTTGATTGCGAAATCGAAAATCGCCGACACAACTCAAAATATATCCGATTTATTGGCAGAGATTTATACTTGACTTTCCCAGGTCAAATGAAGAAATCGTATTTATCTTTCTAAAATTTCAGGCTAAACTTGAAGTTGAGAAGACATTAGCAGTTGGTAGCATTTGTCATATTCAAGAGAACACATCGACGAATGAGCATTCTATGAACAAACACGAAGTTTGATAGTTGGGATTACATCAAACTTCCAAAATATATACTATATCTGTACATACAAGACAAAGGAGTAAAATACTTCAAGATAGATTGATACCTTCAACATAAAGATTTTAAGTTTTTCAGGTAAAGTTGTTAAGACTGTGATGGTTTAGACAAAATCTAAATTTGGTATCTATTGTAATAAATTGATAGTTTCTGGGAAACTTGTATCTGATTTGAGCTTTGTAATAATTTATACCACCTAAGAGCTAAACACATACCTATAGCAGGTATATAAATGTTTTACGTAACAATGACTTTGAAGCTGGAAGGGAATCTAACTAATCTAAGATCAGATAAGGTGTAGGAAACCTGCCTATATCAGATCTTATTTGAAGTATGTTCTTTACAACGGGTGCCCAATGAAGTAATCATATACTCACGGACGTAGAAGCAGTGTGTTGTAAATAAATTACGTAAACCCATTGTATTTACATATCAGTACACTTTGGAACATTTGGCTTAATAAGTAGTTAAGTAATACAGGATAAAACTGAGTTTATTAGTTCCTATCACTCCAATTACACATTATCTTATTTCCACTTGGTCGTAGCTAAAATCACAACTAAACCCTCCTTACCTCCTGCTCGATAGTTAAAGTAGAACGCTCAGTTTACCCCGTGTCTGGGGTGAGAGGCATCTTGTCAAAGTTTCTGTCACTATTAGCCTAAAAACAAAAATTATTTTAAGATTGTTGTCAAGATTCCAGCAAACTTATACTGGGATATCATATTTATACCAGACATAAACAGGTAACTTTTTCAATTTTCAAAATGATCACCGAAACTGGACTGTTGGACGAATTCACCCTAATTTCTAAATCTGCCTGTTCCTGGGTCACAACCGTCCCTTGCGTTTGGGAAAAGGAAACCCAAACATTAAAAGTAAATAGGAAGGAGTGTCTTATCGCCGCTATAGGATGTGCATGCATCCTTGTCTCAAAGTTTGGGAATGTTCTCCATGTGAAAATTCTACAAGGTCAAGTGGAACCTATTTCCATGTCCTTCGAGACCATTCTTGGACTGGCGAGCTTTGCTCTTGCCTATTTCTCCTTTAAGCTCCATATGGAGCCCAACTTGATGGAAGACTTCATTAATGGAATTGTCTCGTTGGAGAGACGATACATAAAGAAGGAAAGTTCCTCGTGGAAGGCGCAATTGAACAAGAGGGCCACAAGCAAGTTGGCAGTATTCATATGCAGGATGACACGAATTTCAGTGGTAATATTGGCTCCGATCTTTTACTCACTGGGTGCCGTCATTGTGCCAGAGTGTCCTCTAAATTTGTTGAAGCTCCTCCCTGCAGAACTGGTTCGTCTTGCTGTAGATGCCTTTGGGAAATCGTCAATGACTGGTAAGATGCTTCAGGTGGTGACAACGTTCCTCTGGAACTACTTTCTCTGGAAAATGATTACAAAAATGTGGTCGATTCTTGTCGCTCTGATGGTGATCGGATGTACTGGACTCTGTAATGGACTTTTGCTATTCTTGAGGTTTTCATTCAATGCCATACATAAAATAAATCATGTTTATTTACATCTATTGAATAATTTTTAATCTTTACAGAAAAGTTGAATATGGGATAACAGTCCAAGACCTCATGGTTTACAGGGAGGTCAGGATCTTGCTGGATATCTTCAACAGGGTTGTTTCTCGGGTGCTGGTCCTCCTCATTATTTATGTCATGAGCGGAGAAATAATCACAGTCCTCACACTTTTGAGGTTGAAGAATGTGGAAATTGCGATGCAAGTCATTGCAGGGATCATACTAGTCAATTGCATGCTTGTCCTTATCCTAGCTATCGGAGTCTGCGGGGAAGTTCATGACCATTCCAAAAAATGCATTGGAAGATTAAATAAGTATGACGGGTGGAAAAAATCTTTCAAGTCAAAAGAATGCCGGAAAATGATACGATCCCTTCCAATAATGGCGGTGGATTTTGGGAGTAGTAACTTCATCGAGAAAACGACGTCAGTTGTTTTTCAGCATTTTACTACTTTGCGCATATTGGATTGTCTACTGCTAACTAAATAATTGATAAATCATAGTGGAAAAGAAAATCATGGAGGAAATCAACAACATCTTGGGCTTTGGTCTCCTTTTTAAACAGCAATCTTAACGATAGTAATATTACAGGTATTTATATGAAAGTGATGAAAGTATCAAGGATATGTTATGTAAATATGTAGCGGATGGTGCAAATAAACTTATAGTAATAATATATTTGTCCCTACCACATTGTACTAAAATGAGGATGATATGATGTATACCTATCTCTTACGTGATGAGATGAATAAAAATTTATATAAAAAATTCAAACTTATAAACCTGAAATAATATCCAGAATGGTTGACCTTTTTTATCCCGGATAATGGAAAATACCAGAATGACGATGAGTGAAAGTGGTTAGGATGCAAGTTATAGAAATTATTTATTTTCTCATTTTCTAAAATAATCACACATGACAAAAATTTGTGATTCAAAGAGCAACGTATTAAATCGCCCCAGGAAGTATGGAAAGGCACATGATTTGTTTTTTGTTTAGCTCCCCCTATATGTAGCGTATCCATAAGCATTTAGGAGGAGGGGGATGTGGTAGTGTTCCTCCGGCTTATCTACTTCAAACACAATCTCGACATAAGGGTAGAATGTTTTCTGTTGCAGGTTCTTGTAGTAGGATGCAGTGTCAAATTTTAATTTGTACAATCCTGGTGTAAACTCTGGTCCGGGTATCATGTGCCCAACTCGACCGTCGTCATTAGTCGATCTGCAAAATATGCCATTACGCATTTAATTTAATTACTTAGGCAAATTTTTAGAAAGTGCCAGTAATAATATATCTGGTTTTATGAATTAACTTTCATTTACTTCTCGGAAACTTGTTTCCAAGTGTGTCCCAGCATTCTATACAACACAATGCTGATCGATGAAGCCGGTCGACCCGTGGCCTGATCCAGGACATGGGATGTCAGAGGATTTGTGTTGTTGGTAGGACCTATTTCCTGTAAAACCAAATCATGACAAAATGAGCCCATTATTTAACGCTTTTCTTATTTGAATTACGCTCATTAAGATGTGACAAAAATACTTTTAAGGATTCTTTCTTCAATAATTATTCAAATGAATGGACATTGAACATACAACGGCAAGGGATGGTAAGCCCAAAACCAAAAATAGTCCGAAGAAAAAGACGTTCAATGCAGCCATCACACTTTTAACTTATTGTCGGGAAAAATCTGAAGGAAATGTTATGGGTTCTCTTTACAGTTCGGAATCTAGTCTTGTTTTGGTAGTGTGGACTTTCATTAAGATGGCTTGAGCTCTTCTCGCTTTCTAATTCACACTAACTGCATATTAGAGTAGGGTTGTTAAACACGTCCTCAGTGATAATTCTGAGGAATTATGAATATGTTTAAACGTTAAAGGTCATTCTACGTACGTACGTGTGCTGTGCAATGTCATTTCAGTACAGTTGATAGATATAGATAGGCTTGCCCAATTTATAGTATTTGGTAATCTTCAATGAAATTTTGTAATTTTCTCGAAAATTGCCATTAATCTTATGACACAATGCTTCATTAAAATCGTTACGAGGCTGTTCATTGCCCCTTGTTTGCGTCTCAAACCGGTAAGTGGCCCATTTAGTATTACGTAATTATTAATTATATCTCAATGAAGGGAATGGAATGCTAGTTAGCTGAAATGAGACAGTTTACAACTATGAACATTTTTATGCATACATGCGGGGTTCTGAATTTCAGTGAAAAAATCGATTTGTCGCCTACTTGTAATTTGGAAATGATTTCAGGGATGCAATTAATTTAAGTGTGAAGATTCTAATCAGCCGCCTAAAATAATTCTGTACGCAAAAATGGACCGAAATCGTTTAACAATGCTTACTCACGACTACCTAGGGTGTGGATTAAAAAGGGCAGAATTAAATATAACTTTGTATAATGTATCTCTTAATTATAGTTTATTAATTTAATAATATAGTTTAAAACTCTACTAATTAGTAAGCGCATGTTATCGGGATTTTCTCCTTTGAAAATCAATTCAGTTTATTCACAGCTAAAAATTAACTTCAAAATATAAACAAGAGATCTTTAACAATATTTTCAAACGCAATTACAAATTAGTACTTGCCCCTGCCATCACCCTTCTTGAGCAGACCTTTTCGCTTAAATTAACTATCTGAAACATGATTTTGGTCCCAACAGACAGACAAATCGCCGATTGTGCTCAAATTCATATTGAAGTAGATATATAAAGCTTCAAAATAATTAGATACATGCATAAAAATGCTTCTTTAGTCATAGTCATACATATATACGATGAGAATGTAAAGTATTTACAATTTATTGAAACTCACAAGACACAAAGTTTAGACGTTCAGAAAGGAATAGAAGAAGAAATTCTGCTGAATTACGATTTTTAGTCTAAAATACTTCATTTCGATTATAATTACAATTTTAACAATTAAATCAGGGCTGATCATCTTCAAATGACTAACATTACGTGAAATGAAATCAAAAAAAAATTCCTGCATTTGAAGCCAAATCATGTAGATACTACATCATTGAGCAATTATGTGTTCTCTCTCATTTATCTGTGTCATTTATCGTTAAACAATTTCCTTCATTACGACTCGGAATGGTTTAGGAAGATTTAAAAATCCTTCAGTAGGTTCCAAATCTGGTTTAGGCTTCTCAGGATCCGGGTAAACTTCAAACTTTTGAAATATCCCAGCAGTAAACAAGAACAACGTATCCCTTGCCAAGGCCTCACCTAGGCATTGTCGCTTCCCGGCTGAGAATGGGATCAAGGCGTCATGATTACGAATCACTGTTGTTCCATCATCTGAGAGGAAACGCTCAGGGCGAAAATTTTCTGGATCCCCCCAATACCCTGAATCGGTCAAAGCAGCGTCGATATTTGAAAAAACGAGTGCATTCTTAGGAAGAAAGTATCCGTGGAACATTTTGTCTGCCAGCATTTTGTGAGGGACTCCGAAAGGGGCAAGGACTGATATCCTAAGAACTTCCAACATCACTGCTTCCGTGTACGGTAAACTGAAAATAATAGTACATGTCGAATCAAATACGCCAAGTTACTAACAATTCGTATACTTTATCAATATACTTGGGTTTATCTGTCAGCGATGGAACTCGGGATTTTCCAACCACTTTGTGGATTTCTTTGATAAGCTTTCCTTGCACAATAGGATGACAACTGAGATACAACAGCGTCCACAGTAATGTTGCTGCCCTATATAAGACAAAATCAATTAGCTGTGTAATAATTTTCAAAAACGCAACTCAAAATTTAAAAAATCCCAATAATCATAGATACGTTGTTTCGTTTCCGGCTACAAAAAGGTCCAATATGACAGCCTGCAAATTTTTTGCTAAATACAACAGAATTGTTTTTAATTTGAAATATTTAGAAATCCTTTGTCTTTACAGATTTTAAAATATCTAGCAGTGTGATCGATATTCCCGTTTATTACCTCCTTCCTCCTTGAAAAAACTGGAGTTTGGTTCTGTAGTTTTCGAGATCTCGATGAGGTAATGGTCTATTAAGTCTCTGTACGAAAAAAATATCGAATACTGAACGCAAAATTACGAATATGATCATTAGCAAACACGCAGCTTTATGGCTCTTAAAGATTATTACTAGGACTATCTGATAGCTTGATTCTTACGTAGGCGAACTATCGTCAAATTTTTCTTGGTGTCGAGCAATGGTGTCTACTAGTAGGGATTTTAATCCTTTCATACTTCTCATAAAATTGTTCCAACCGGAAGCTTCTGGAATGATATATCGCAGAAAACCTGCGAAAAACAATCCTGATTCTGTTGCCCTTTGTATAGATCTAAAAAACGATTAGAGTTATTAGCCTTGCAAACAAATCCTTAAGTTTACTAATAATAATGTATTGGGGATTTCCATACTGTAAGAAATCATGAGATTTCTTCGCTATCTCGGATTCATCTCCGTTCTCATCCTGCCATTCACTTCGTTCCCCGCTGACAATGCTCCAAAGGGAGTTCACAACACCGGAGTTGAATACACCATCGCAAGAAACTGGAACTCCTTTGGTTTTGTTAAACCAATCTAGGGTGGCTTTCACTTCTTCCAGGATCATCCCCTCCATCGATGACTTTGAAAAGCCTATGCTACGGAGCGTTCGCAATATAAAACGTCTCTGTTCTTCCCAAGCGGCCCCCTCAGAGTGGCCAACACCTTGCAGATTACACAAATAGATCGATATCGAATGTTTTATACATCGGATTTGGAATAATGTTTTTTTAAAGTTTTGTCAAAATATCAAAATATATGCCAAATGACATCATACCGTGATTTCCACCAGTGAAAGCCGTAAACAGAGGGTTTTGGGAACGGCCGGTTGAGGAGGAGTCACTAAAAAGCTCTTTAACTAGCTTAGGATCATTTATCACAATTACTCTGTAAGATTACAAAATACGAATGTTTCTGTATTGCCTTGAAGTGACCATTCCTCCGTTCATAAACTTAACCTTACTTGTCCAGTCCCAACTTGAGACTAAAGATGTTCCCATATTTTTTTCTCCACTTTCTCATGGATAAATAGGGTTGTTTTCCCATTTGAAGAAGATTTCCCAGAAGTGGCAATCCTCGCGGTCCTGTTTATGTTAGTCACAAGATGAAAATACATATTAAAAACTGGATCTTGGATTGGGGCATTATGATACTACCGATAATTTGATATTCCAACCTGGAGGATACTGCGGATGTTTTTTCTTTCTTAGGAAGGCATACAAGAGGATAAAAAATAATGTGAAAGCCAGTAAAGTTTCAAATATTGGAAATATACGGGATTCCATTGTGAGGTGGTTTTGCAATAAGCTTCCGAGTGTGTCAGAAAATTTAGAACTTTGGCAACTCTGGATTCAATCCTTTCAATTCTGATGCTAAAATACTAATAACGCCCAGGCTGAGGCTAACGTGTTATGAAGTTTGCTTTCGCAGAACCTAATTTTTAGGTGAGCTGGAACATATCTATAGCTAACAAGATAAATCCGCTGTAGGTATCTATATTGACGAGAAAAATTTAATAGGCATTTTTGCTTGGATTATAGTATGCGTTTACAATTCCAATCCATCCAGAGCTTGAATAGGCAATAGGATTTAATTTGCGAACACTTTCCTCCAAATTCATGCCATGTTTGTCAGAAATGTCAAGGTTGATTGGGTACAATAGTACCAAAACCTTATTTTGTTAGCAACTCGTTGACCAGTTTGCACATCAAAGTGACGAGCTGTCCAGCTAGCAAAAAGAGCATTGATGCATTTTTATCTAAGCGATAGAAACTGCCTCTACAGCAGTATTTGCCTAGAACTAAGATGATGTTTTCATAGTAGTTTTCCTTGTAATTTCATCAAAAGGATGCATTTCCTTACCATCCGATTATGGCAAGTGAACTCCCTCCATTACATATTACCATTCAACTTTCAAGTCTTAAACAAGTGATAATGATAATGCATCCAACAATTTATATGATCTTCTTTCCTTTTATACCTAAGTGTGTTTTTTTAATTTCATTCTCAGTGTTGCATGAAACTTGACCAAAACTGGGTTTAATTTTTCACAATTTTCCTTTGTCAAAACTCGTTTTCAGTGCTAGGCATAATCGCAGACCAGAGAAAATATCGATGTAAATAGCAATAACGTTATACAGTCATAAAAATAAATGATGTGATATCTTTCATGTGCACAGCATTGTGATTATCAAGGGTTTAACTGGAACTGATTCGGATCCATGCACGCAAGGATTCGTTCAGTTCTGTCTTAAAAAGTTAGTTCAGATGCAATTTTTAAAAATCTTGTATAAAAACCGGATATATGCATGTAGACCAATAAAATTTTGGTAGCTCTATTCACTAAAATCATTTCTGTCAATATTACCTTTTTCCAAAAAGATAGTAAGACAAAACGAGATTTGAGATTAGATAGCGTGCACTAAAAGTATAATTGGTGTTCGTGACAGGGAGACCAATGCTGCTCTGAAGACTTGCATCGCATGCAACTCCAATCCAGAGATTGGGGTGATTATAGTTTTAAACTGATCATGTCTTTGCCGAGATACCAACTGACCAGCTTGACCTTGTGATCATTCCCGAATTTACTGATAAATAAATTGACTTATTGTTGCATTCCAGGTAGAATCATTACTCAGATTTACCGCGGCTAATTAAACTTGGCTGTCGTAAAATGAAAAAAGTATATACATATGCATTTGGAGAACATACTACTATTGTTTGTAGCTGCTACATAGAAATTAAAATAATTGATACTTTTGAACCAATTTCTCGCGAACTTTGTTTCTATATACTTAAGTACGTGACGTAGATAAGGTAGGTTCTAAAAATCATATCTAGAATGTTTGTGTCTGGATTTTTTAATCAGTAAATAGAAATTATAAATGAACTTGATTAGTTGAAGCTAAATTGGAAGTACATAACCTTTCTCCAAACAACTACGCGTGAAGTATTTTCTTTTACACTCTCCTACAACTCATAAGTACATTTCACTGGCACTAAAGTATGGATTCTCAAGAGGACAAAATGAATACATAAGTGCAAATATTTACAAATTCCGATCATAAATGCAGCGAAACACTTGTAAACATGTTCAATGAACATGAATACACTTGGAACAATCATTTGTATCCACTTGAGTATGTGAAAACCAGTTTTCATTCAATCATTACATTAGAATGGCAAATAGCAAAATTGTTTTATGTAATAAATAATGTACTTGCGCATTACACATCTATGATTTCTAAGTGAGTAAAACTAACAAGTGTGAATTTTCACTTGAGCACATCTTTTTTAGTAACAAAATACGTATTGAGTTGTCACCTTTCATTTCAAATAGCATTATTTTTTCTTTTTTTTCTTGCAAAATGTCAGCCTGCTCGCAATCCATTTAACAACTGCTGACACGCTGACACGCTGACATTACAATAAAAGACATTACCAAAGTAAATTTTCCTTTCCGTTGGACTTACATAATTTAAGCGTAAATGGAAAACATGTTGAATTTTCCATTCCAACAAATAATATTAATGTGTTTAATATATTTCACCTCGGATTGCAATCCAATTAAAAATCACCAGACATCCACAATTCCATCCCCCACAACCCACCAATCTTCCAGGAACCTTTTACAGTGGAATATTTTCAATTCAAAGAATTCAAAAAACAGCTTAATCATCAACTATGAAAAACATATATTTTCGCTTTGGACATCCGTCCATCTTTCCGCAATCAACCTGGCAAGTTATCTTCCGTTCTTGAAGACAAACGAAAGATGTTTTATTCATGTGAATAATTTTCTGGGTGTGGACTTGGTCCCAACCGGAGCCAGCAAAATTCCCATAATGCTAACCAAACAAGTCCCTACTATCATTCAGAGAATTTCTGCGCAACGTACTCGTAATTTTTGGGAGTGGTCCTTGGATTATAATTACTCTGCAAACTATAACACGGGCCAAAGTGATAGTGAGCCATGTCCCCTTTCAAAATATTTTATGGGTGGCTTCCCTCCCGAAAAATGTAAAGTTATTAGAAGCAGTTTATTTATTCCTAAAGTGAAGTTATGGACATGTCAGGTGAATGTTGCCCTGTATCCGCCAATATTAGATGAACTCGATTCGGAAGAGCATCCTATGGATTTGATAAATCTTCCATTAAAGTATCCGAGGTTATTCCAGACTTCGTATCTGCGAAATGTTGAGAGCGTTGCACCAATCAATTTGTTCATTATTAATACAAAGGCATTCCATAACTTGGAGGCGGAAAGACAGCAATCTATAATTACTAATTGGATTATGGATATAAGCTGGACCCAGGGAACATACAATTTTTACTTCCCAAGATTCATCCTATTACATGACGACGATGATGACCAGCATAGAGTTGCAGAGATCTGCATATATTGCAAGGAATTAATTATTCTACGCAACTCCAACGCAGTATACGAAGAATGGACAGAAATACAAGATGACCTTCATTTTTGGAGCGTTGACGTCATCCCCAGAACGTACTTGAACGAAGACTCTCAAGCATTGTCAAAACAGTTCGACTTTTGTGTAAATCCCTTTTCTAGAAATGGCCTCCAGCTTGGACATTCCAAGAAAAGGTATAGAAATCTGGAGAATTATACCTCGCAAATTTTATTTCACATTTGGTCGTCTCTTCTGAAGAACTACAGCTATCCAGTTCGGAGTGAAGCCTCCCACTATTTTTGCAACAGTGGAAAATTGACTCCAATGATACACCACAACATATTTTCCAAACTGAAAAGGAATAACATGGATCGGTGTACTAACATTGACTCCATCTCACAGACGTTCCCCGCCCTGGCATTTGCATTTTGTATTTCCAGATGAATTCAACTCACTCGCGTTCATCAGTTGCGGAGGAGGGAACTTAAAATCCCTTCCTTTCGATCATTTAGTAAACTCTTACGAATATCCTGTTTGGCTTTTCATCCGTTTTACTGCTTTTCTCATCCCACTCATATGTCAAACTCAAATACGCCCAATTGACGGAATTACATCAACCATAAAAACTCTCTTAGAACAAGGAGACTCCATTCCAAAATATTTTATACTAAATGCTCCAATCTACTACCGTTTCATAATTGGAAGCTTCCTACTAGCAGGCATTGTGCTCAGCAATGCCTACAAAAATAAGAACGTTTACGGGATGATCCACCCCAGACTTCCATCACCTTATGAAAACATTCATCAACTGTTGAATGATAACTTTAGTGTGTATGTTAGAGCTAGTTTTGTTTTACCCGACAAGGCAACTGCATCTACCTCAGCTATTTACAATGAAGTTTGGGGTAAACATCCCCCGTACCAACGTCATCATACAGTACAGGTAACGGGACAATTTGCACATTTTCAAATTTCCTCTGAGGTGGGCTATATATTACCGGAAATCATCACAAGTGCTGGTGAATTCATGCGGAACCACTCCAGACTTTACTCGCCCGCCAAGATACTGAGAGGGGTTGATGAAGTCATTCGTCAAAGCAAAACTAAGGATTTTGACGAATTCTCGATGAAAAGGGAGTATATGGGAAGGGAGACAAACATAATTTTTAACGAGCTCTCTGAATGCACTGACAAACTAGCTGCAATCCTCCCTTTAAAATTGTGCTACGAATACTTCAGGAAACTGAAAGCAGCTAAATCTGCTAATGTGGACATAGGGAAGGAGCTGTATACCCGTTCTGCATTCTCATTTACTTTGGGGGCAATGATCCCCTCCTGGGTGTTTAAAAGAATTGCCAAATTCAAGGAAATGGGAGTGACGGAAAGATGGCTTCATTTATTGCAAAGGCTGATTAGTAAACAATATGGAATTGGAAATGGGACGACGAGTGAAATTAGGGCAGGCTCAATGGATGGAAATGTTCGCGTCGTATTTGCACTTATTATGACAGGATTCGGGTTAGCTTTAGGCTTGTTCTTTGCAGAAATTCTGGTAGCCAGAGCTAAGAGAAACAGGGAAAAGGTCGATGTTTTAATTACACATTTTTGAGATAGAGTCAGAAATTGCAAACGTCTTTCTATGTATTTGAAAAAGGGAGTTTTGAAGAACTGAAAAAATTGAATGTTGCGCTACATAGCCCGCTGGCCAACCAGAAATTAATTCCTACCTTACTTTTCCATAAATACTACTTCATGACGGACAGACATGGTCCACCTCATTAATTTGTCTCCATACTTATCATATTTTGATCATTATCGGAACATGTTTCTAGCTGGCAGACTTTAGCTAAATGATGGTCTGGGTTATCAAACAAACAACAATAATAGTATTATTGTTGTTTGTTCGTTTGTTTGTCGGAACGCAAATAAGGTGTCTGGTTGGAAACAATTATAATACGTGTATATTCCAATATGATTCCAGAAAACGCAGCTCACCACAGACCGAAGTGATTATAGATACATGTTACACAACTTAAAAAGTTTGCACCTTGCAGCAAGCCATTGAAAAAAATCAAATTGTCCAATTGAAAGCACTGTACACAATGATTTCCGAAACCAGATTTTTGGAAGAATTCAATCTAATCTCCAACTCTGCTTGCTCAAGCGTCACAACCATTCCTTGCCAGTGGGATAAAAACTCCAAAAAATTGAGGGTGTACAGGAAGGACTGTCTCATTAGTGCAGCAACAGGTATGTACGTATTTGTCTCCCAAATAGGGCATGTCTTTGGCCAACTGGTTTTCATGAAAATTCAAAACGAACAATTAGAGTTCGTGTCTATGTTGTACACGTCACTTCTGTGGTTGCCGGCATTTGCCCTCGCATATTTCTCCATGAAGCTATACCACGACGGCGACCTGATGGAAGACTTCATTAATGGAATTATGAATTTTGAGACAAGTCACATAAAAATGGAGCAACAATCTTGGAAGGGTCTAAAGAAGAGAGCCTCGAACAGGCTGGCTGTATTCACATGCAGGCTAATAAGAATTTCGGCTGCAAAATGCGCTCCAGTTGCTTACTCAATTGTGGCGGTCATTATGCCCAACTACCCGTTCAATTTCCTGAACCGGTATCCTGGAAAACTACTTATTGCAGGGGTGGAGCTAACCTTTGGCTACATCTGTCATCCACTTGTGGGAAAGCTGATGGAAAAGGTTGCCATCCTCATTTGGAATTACCTACTTTGGGATGTTCTCACAAAAATTTATTGCATCCTATTTGCTCTGACCTTGATTGGATGTGCGGGACTGTCCAATGGTCTTATCGTGTTTCAGAGGTTATTAAAAAAAGTCATTAAAGCATACAAGTTCATATAGCCAACAAAACTAACTGAACTGGTATATGAATTAAAGATAAACAATAAGTTCTTTGAAGTTGGTTAAGAAATTAATTGCTCATTAATTACTGATTATAGAAAAATCAACAATGGAATTACATTCCACGACCTCCTGTTTTACAAACAGATCAAGATACTGTTGGACTGTTTTAATAGGCTGGTTTCACTCGTCTTAGTCCTTCTGATATTTTCTATCATGAGCAATGAGATCTTGGCCCTCCTAATTCTGCTGAGAATGAATAATGTGGGAATCTCTATAAAAATCATTGGATGGGTGATACTGGTCAATTGTGTTGCTGTCCTCAACCTTGTCTGTGGAGTCTGTGGGGAAGTTAATGCGCACTCCAAGAAATGTATAAAAAAGATGCATCAGTATTCTGGATGGACTCGAAATCCAAAATCCAAGGAATGTCGGAGGATGATCCGTTCTCTTCCAATTATGGCAGTGGATTTTGGAAGTAGTAACTTCATAGAGAAGATAACGCCAATTGTTTTCCAACAATTTACCACGTTGCGTGTTGTGGATTGTTTGTTGTTAACTAAACCGTAATTGACTAGTACTTGTTCAGAGATGCTTGAGTTGTTACAACTATATACATATTTGATGGCGGAATGATGAATAGATAAAGGAGAAAATCGTGAAGTGTTTCGAGTTTTGATATCGTTTTCTGAAACAGCGATATTATCAATACATAATGTTACAATTATTTATATAAGTAATGATCAAACTATCTAGGATATGTTATGTATGTACTTATATGTATATAAAATTATGTTAGTATGTACTACAAATCTATTAAATAGTAGTTAAACTCGGTAATAAAAATGATTCTTAACAATTCATTTACTTTCGAGGGAACCAATAAACAACACTATATTATATTTGCATCAGGAATGATGATAAATAAAAATTTAATTGAAAAATCCAGAATGACTGCCTTAGGTTTTCTCACTTCCGGATAATGCAAAATATCAGAATGGGGATGAGTGAAAGTGGTTATGACGCAAATTATAGTAATTTTGTATTTTCTCATTTTCTAAATAATGGAACATTTAAATTGATTGATCGAATAAATTGATAAATGAATAAAATTTGTGATTATGAGATGAAGGAGACGGGATTATTTTAAGTAAATATTGCATTTTATTCACTTATTAGGATTGTAAACGACTCTTCATTATGTAAATTAATAGTTTATTTACTTAAAAAATCAACTTTAGAATACAAACTAATACTTCAACAGCATTTTCAAATGTCTTAGCTACTTATTGTTTTTACTCTTGCCCTTCTGAACAGACTTGTGGTTTACATTAACTTTCCAAAGCTTGTCCTGACTGACGAGCAAACAAATAGCGGATGGAGCTCAAAGCCATATTGAAGTATAGCTTCGAAATAATTATAATCTTTTCATTAAAACGCTTCCCAACTCATACATATCGTGAGACTGTATTATGAAGTTCAATAATTCATAAGCCAAAAGAGTTGGAAAGAAGGAATTTCATCAAAACTGGGAGTTTTAGTAAAGATATAAACAATTATTAATCAGGACTATATACGCCACAAAAACTAACATTTCGTGCCTGCATTAAATCCCTGCCCTTTATTAAAACCAAACCAACAGTGCATAACGACATTTTTGGTTAAAACATTTCCTTCATAACGACTCGGAATGGTTTAGGAAGATTTAAAAATCCTTCAGTAGGTTCCAAATCTGGTTTAGCCTTCTCAGGATCCGGGTAAACTTCAAACTTTTGAAATATCCCTGCAGTAAACAAGAACAACGTATCCCTTGCCAAGGCCTCACCTAGGCATTGTCGCTTCCCGGCTGAGAAAGGGATCAAGGCGTCATGATTACGAATCACTGTTGTTCCATCATCTGAGAGGAATCGCTCAGGGCGAAAGTTTTCTGGATCCGCCCAATACCCTGAATCGTTCAAAGCAGCGTCGATATTTGAAAAAACGAGAGCATCCTTAGGAAGAAAGTATCCGTGGAACATTTTGTCTGCAATCATTTTGTGAGGGATTCCTAAAGGGATAAGGACTGATATCCTAAGAACTTCCAATATCACTGCTTCCGTGTATGGTAAACTGCAAAGAATAATAAAGCTTGGTCAAATACGCTAACACTAGCAATTAATATAGCTTTACCAAAATACCTCGGCTTATCTGTCAACGATGGAACTCGTGATTTTCCAACCACTTTATGTATTTCTTTGATAAGCTTTCCCTGCGCAATAGGATGACAACTGAGATACAAAAGTGTCCACAGTAGTGTTGCTGAGCTATACCACACAAAAAAGCGATTAGAGGTATACTATAATATTCAAAAATCTGGATCATTAAAAAATATCGTCAATAAGTCAATATACATACGTTGTTTCATTTCCTGCTATAAAGAGGTCTGATATAACAGCCAGCAAATTTTTCACTACATACATATGATAAAAAAATTGAAATTTTTTTGGAAATCCTTTGTGTTTCTTCAGATGTAAAATATCTATCAGTGGGATCGAAATTCCAAATCATTACCTCCTTCTTCCTTGAAGAAGCTCGAGTTGGGTTGTTTTGTTTTCGAGATTTCGATAAGATAATGATCTATTAAGTCCCTGTAGGATAAAAAAATATTGAATCTTGAGCATAAAATTACGTATATGATCATACAGTGAGTGAGCAAATACTTTTTATGGGTCTTGAAAATTATATGACTATCTGAAAACTGGATTCTTACGTAGCGGAGCTATGGTCAAGTTTTTCTTGGTGCCGAGCAATGGTGTCTACAAGTAGGGTCTTTAATCCTTTTATACTTCTCATGAAATAATTCCAACCCGAAGCTTCTGGAATGATATGTCTCAAGAAACTTGCAAAAAACAATCCTGATTCCGTTGCCTTTTGTATAGACCTACAAAGCGATTAGAATTATTATTAGCTTTACAAACGAATGGCTGGGTTTATTTAGTAATAAAGTGTTGTTGATTTCCTTACTGGATGTAATCATGAGATTTCTTTGAAATTTCGGATTCATCTCCGTTCTCATGCTGCCTTTCACTTCGTTCCCCGCTGACAATACTCCAAAGGGAATTCACAACCCCGGAATTGAATACGCCATCGCAAGATACTGGAACTCCTTTGGTTTTGTTAAACCAATCTATGGTTGCTTTAACTTCTTCCAGAATCATCCCTTCCATTGATGACTTTGAAAAGCCTATACTGCAGAGCGTTCGCACTACAAAGCGTCTCTGTTCTTCCCATGTGACCCCCTCAGAGTGGGCAACACCTTGCCAATTACGTAAATAGATGGATACATATAGTTTTACATCGGATTAGGCATTCCACGTTTGTTTAAAGTTTTGTCAAAATATCGAGATAATGCTAAATGACATCATACCGTGATTTCCACCAGTGAAAGCTGTAAACAAGGGATTTTGGGAACGGCCGGTTGAGGAGGAGTCACTAAAAAGCTCTCTAACTAGCTTAGGATCATTTATTACAATTACGCTGTAACATTTAAATATACGCATGTTTCTGTATTGCCCTTGAATTGATCATTATTTGATTCGTAAATCCAAACTTACTTGTCCAGTCCCAACTTTAGACTAAAGATGTCCCCATATTTTTTTCTCCACTTTCTCATAGGCAAGTACGGTCTTTTTCCCATTTGAAGAAGATTTCCCAGAAGTGGCAATCCTCGTGGTCCTGTATAAGAGTAAATACATCCCAGTCATATTTAGAAATAAAATATTAAAAATTCTGGGATTAGGGTATTGTGATACTCTCGCTAATTTCATAATAGTATTTCAACCTGGAGGATACTGTGGGTGTTTTTTCTTTCGGAGGAAAACATACAACAGGATGAAGATCAGTGTAAATGCCATTAAAGTTTCAAATAACGGAAATATACGGGGTTCCATGATGAGATGAGATAGCACTGTAATAATGTGACGGACAATTTTCAACTTTTTCAGTTCTGATGCTAAAATGCTAATACCCAGGTAGGTTGATTCTAATGTTTTATGTAGAGTTTGCTTTCGCAGAACCTGATTTTATTTAGGTACGCTGGAAAATAAACGTAACAAAATAAATCCGCTGTTGGATAGTTACATTGAGAAGCAAACTTTAATAGGCATTTCTGCTTGGATTACAGCTTACGTGTACAAGTCCAATCAATGCAGATTTTTCTTGACCAGTCAGTATCAGAAATATCAATGTTGATCGCACACACTAATGTCAACTTTTTTTGTTCGTAACAACTTGCGACTAGTTTACCCATGAACATGACGAACCTATCTTTGCACAAGGTGAGATTCCCACTTGCCAGCTAGCAATAGAGGAACATTGGTGCATTTTGAAGTAAAAAAAATGACATAAAATTTTCAATTCATAAGAAATTGATAAAAATATACCCAATCATTTATATGATATGGGTTTTTATATCTCTACATGCGCTTTTATTTTCATTCTCGGTGTTCCATGAAACTTTGCCAAAACTGGATCTAAAAAATTTCCACAATTTCTCTCTCTCTCAAAACTCGTTTTGATTGTTGGGGATAATGGCGAGCCCGAAAAAAATGGTCTAAAAGCGCAGTACTACCATGAAAGTAAATAATATGTTACAACTTTTATGCGCATTGCATTGTAAATACTGGAACTGGTTGGGATTCAGCCTTAAGGACCTGTGCATGCAAGTTCATTCGTTAGTTATGTCTAAAGAGTTACGTCATATGCAATTACTAAAAATTTTGTATACAAACTGATACATAAATACTTGTAGACCAATGAGGTTTTGTTAGCTTTATTTGCACATTTACTTCTGTCAATATCACCTTGTGCTATCCTAGTAAAACAAAAAAGATTTGGAATTGAATAGCGTGAACTAATTTGCTTTAGTACTGTTCCTGATCAATAGTCCGTGGCTTTTGATGGCACGTACTTTTTGTCTCCAATTTCAACAAATGGGGTATCATAATGACCGCAACAACGCTCTGACTATGAATCTGAAATAAAAGATGTCTAAAGTTTTAACCTTTTTAAATTATGACGCGAAAACGGATTTTCCCAAAAAGATGTCTATCAGCCTATGTAAGAATATAGCCGTATTCTAATTTGGTCGTTTTTAATCCAACCTCTTATTTGCGTCTCTTTACGTATTTTGTCATAAATTGTTGTTTGTTTAGGAACCCAAACCATCATTTAGTTAAACTCTGCCAGCTAGAAACATGTTCAGATATTGATCAAAATATATGACAAGTATAGAGCTGTCGAGAATCGCCCAGTGTAATGAGGTGAAACGTCTGTTCGTCATGAAATATTGTTATGGAAGTGGGAATAGGAATTCGCCAGCCAGTTATAGCGTCCTACTGTAACGCAACATTCTATTTTCCCCAGTTTATTTATAACTTCCTTTTTGTTTTGATTAAAATTTTAATACTCCATCGTAATTAATACTGTTCTTTCCTGTTCTTCTTAGCTCTGGCCACCAAAATTTCAAAAACAATACCATACTAAGTAAAACCCGAATTCTGTCATAATCCGTGCAGATATGAAGCAAAGATGCATCCTGCTTGCGTTTACTTTACTTTTAATATGGGTACGTGTTGCTGGCTCGCTTGCGTGCATCTTGCTTGCACTTTAGTAGATCTAAATTTGATAATTAAATTAACAGGCCAAAGGTCACCATTTGGAAAAATTGCTACACCTGTCATAACCAGCATCGAAAACTCTACCCATTAAAAAAATTCTCATGATTTTTTAATGACATGGTTTGGGCATGGTAGCTTGAGAGTTTCATCCAAGTTTATGATATTTTGGAACAGAGTTGTTGAACAGACAATCTCCGACAGAACGACATCGATGTGATAAACCTTTCACAAGCATGCTTGCAAACACCTTTTCTGCATTTGTTATTTTGTTATGACTGAAAATTTACAACCATACTTACAAAAGCAAAATCTTCTGGAACAATGCTAACAAAATTGCAACATTTATAAAAACATAACTAAAAAGTTAATGGCACGTCCAGGGTTTGAGGCTTGAACTACTGCCACACTTAAAAATCAGAAAATAAATTTTTAAAATCCTGGTTCATAAAGGTAAGCATCACATTAACATTATGTTCAATAAATTGTTATTATCTAAACAGAGAAAAAAACCGGTGTGTGTTGCTTCAAGAATTATGTATTTCATAATAAATAACTAATAATAATTAGCAACTCAAAATTGTTAATTTTGAGGTTTCAATTCTTTCCATGAGAATATGGGTTGTGAAGGGATTTTATTCTCCTAAGCTGAGCCGTCGGTGTCGAGTGGTGAAGTGCCTGAACGGCTACTTGCGGGTAGCCTCGGCATCGAACCTCGGCAAAGGCAAGAAGTTTTTCTCCCCGGCGTAACTCAACGAATCGTGCAAGTAGGCGCGTGTACTGTGGTCTTTAGTAGCTCTTTGGTTGAAATATACCTCGGCCCACTTAGGACAGTGGGATGCATTTCCACAGTACCCCATAGAGTGTCCTGTCTCTATTGGAAGGTGATAGGTGTAAGGTCCTACTTAGTAGGTCGCTTATCACGGGGTCGCAGAGGAGTAGCGAGTATCTAAAATGTTTAAATGAATGTTGATGCTTACCTTTTTGAACCAGGATTTTAAAAATTTATTTTCTGATTTTTAAGTGTGGCAGTAGTTTAAGCCTCAAACCCTGGACGTGCCATTAACTTTTTAGTT